>JAPYYX010003692.1:0-17053 GCA_030522605.1 Cremastinae sp. B BG-2022a | reverse complement strand
CATGATATTTCAAGAATTTTTTCCGAGATCAATGATGTGCGAAAAAAGCGCATGAACATTGTGTCCAAATTTGTCCTCTCCGGTCCTTAATGGGTTAATATTTAAACATCTTGAGAAAAAATTGACAGGTAATTACTACCGTTTTTTCGATATTTATAACTTATTAAAATTTCGAATACGTATAATATTTGATTTGTTATAACTTTTGAACGATTTAGTAAATTTAATTGAAATTTGCACAAAAATATTATAATTCTATTATGAGTGACTGGTCAAATTTTCAGATTTTTCCCACCGTTTCCAATTATCTCCAGTACATCCTTAAGAAGAGAAAAAAATGAAAACATGAATATAAATTTTTCAGCAGTTATCAAGTATCAGAGAATAAGTTGAAATGAATTAATTAACTTGTAAATAAATAAATAAATGTTTTCTATGGGGTCGGGGCAATGAGATATAAATCTTTGTTCTAATCGTGTGATAAGGTCGGCTGAGACGTTTGGGCTACATACCCGCATTCCCTGCATTCTAGACATCGCCCTGAGTGGCCTTAGGGCCCTTAGGGTCCTCATTGTTTTGAAGGCTTGAATTCCACCCGCGCCAACGAGCGATGCTACGAAGTTAATGAGCGAAACCTGCGAGCGAGAAACGAGAGGGACATCACACCAAAAGTTTTCTTCTTTAATACCTTTTTTTATCTTCGGTTCTTTTACTTTCTTTTTTTCAGGAAAATAACGTTGATCGGTAAAGGAAAATCTTCCTGTCGTTGAAACTACAAATCGCTCTGAATTTCGTAAAGAAAATGGGGATTTATTTAATTTTCTTTCATTATGAGAAAAAAACATTTTTGGTAGAGATTTTTCATATTTCATCTGAACACTAACTTCGACGATAAAAAATAAAATTAATTAAGCGACGAGATTGAAAAAAAAATTAAAACTCATTTCTCGTGTCGAATATCATCCGATATTTTATCGAGAATCGTGAATTTTGGGAAATCCTAAAATTAGATGGAGAATTTATTCGTTATTTAATTTTCGTCGACGCTTTTCTTTTTTCGAGATGGGATTCTACTTCGAGGAACCTGTACGAATAGGATTGAAAGATTCGCTCGTGTCGATTAATCTTTTCATTATTTCATAATTATTTTCATTTATTCGTCAAACATCAAACTGAATAAATGTAAAAAAAAACATTTCAATTTCACGTCATTTCGAATTTTCAATCTTGATGAACATTTTTTAATCAAAACACTCAAATAACACACATCGAAGGTGCACGAAGAGTAAAAATAAAATCAAATCGATCATGACGTGAAATATTTGCAATAAAAACGTCATTGTTGACATTTTTATTATCCAAGAATGAAAAAAAAAAAAAATTATCGACTTTTATGCGAATCGAGGCTATTTTCTATTTTCTCATTTTTCTTTTTATAGGTAAGCCCCTCGTATCGCATTTAACGTCATAATTTAACGTATGATAAACATATTAAAAATACGGTGTATACAACAACGTGTAGCTATAACAATGAGGAGACGATATACAAAATATACAAGACGTAGAGACAAGATTTCATAGTATACATTATAGTAAAAATAGTATACAGTTTCAGTAATAATAATAATCAACGGTGGAAAAACAACAGACAGTAAAAATGTGAAATGAAAACGAACAGCTCCGTCCTGAAACAGATGAAACTTTTTCCCTCGATCGTTCGCTGCATCAAATGCCAAAAGTGTCGAATGCAGGAAAAAAAAACATTTCCCACTCGATCGAATGTTTAAATATTCGAATATCGAATATTTTTATTGCGACGCTAAATTTTTTTTGAGAAAATTTTTTTTCGAATTCCTTGATGGGCAACGATAAGCAGCGGGTTTGGCGAAGAATGCAACGTACGAGCAAATATTGTACACGGGCGCTATATGCAAGAGAAGGAAGGAAGCAACATCGCTGGGAATCGTAACGAATTTCTTTTTTTTTCGTTTTTTTTCGTTCCGATCGAATCCTCACACAAAAGTTGATCGTTGACGTGAAAACCTTCCTCCAGCAGAGAGAAAATGTCCTCCGAACGAGAAAAACTAAAATAATTCTAGTATAAATAAAACTTGGAAAAACACATACACGCAAGAGAGTATTTTACATTACATAGAAAGCGTATACAGTATTTGCAACAACGATCAATGTTTACCAAACTTTGTATCAGATAAGAGGTAAAAGAAATTAGTACATCGCAGTAGCTATCACAACAATGACTTTTTGTTTTCACAATTTTCCTCTTTTCCTTCGAATTTTTGAAAAAATTTTACTTCGTTTCGCTTTTGTTTTTTTCTCTTTGCCAAATACCAAAGTTGAACGCCACTATGTAAACCTTCTGTCGTATAATGAAATTATTTCATAGATACGCCGCTATGTAACACAACGATTATCTTGTCGCCACATCAAAATAATATAAATTCTGTTGTCTTTTTATTTTCGCGAGAATGAAAATGGGAATCGTCATACTGATCTATCAAGAGTGTACTTCGGGTTGATATTAAAATAAGAAGATTTCATTAAATTCGAAAAATGAATGATCAAGTTTGGAAAATGATTTTCCTAAATTGGAAAAAGAATCTGCACACGCTATCGTCTTCCGAAAATCGTCATTAAAAATAGAAATGAGTCATTCCACGGCATTTCAACGGATTTTAAAAATCGTATTATTTTGATTTAGTCGAATTTTTTATATGTTTTTGTACTCAATGAAATATGCCTACCTCTGTATTTTGAGCTAATTTTCAAAAACCACCGAGTTATAAATTTTTGAAAATCGCAAAAAAATAACAACATGGTAATTTTCTAGTTATCATATCTCCTGATTGAATTATCGTAATCACGTTTGTCCGGTGGCTATTTTCTTCGTTTTGAAATTTAGTTTTTGAAAAAAAATTGAAAAATTAAATAAAAGTTTTCTCACTGTTTTTTTCTTAACTTTTAAGATGAATTTTGATTTCTTTTAAAGAGCGACATTTTTGATTTTCTCCATTAAAATGTACGTTATACTAGGCTACAAAGCAAATTTTTTGAACTATAATTGAAAGTGGGATTCGATTATCTTCGATTTTTAAAGCCACTAATTCACATTTTTTTTATCATAAATTCGAGTTTTTTTGTGAATTTTTAAATTTTTTACTAAAAGTTTAATGTAGTGTTTTAATTTTGAAATTATAAAAAAAAATGGTTTCTATCGAAATATAATCAAAAATGTCACTCTTCAAAAACATCAAAATTTAAGTTAAAAGTTAAGAAAAAACGGGGAATCAAAAAAAAATTTCATTCTTATATTTTTTTCGAAAACTACATTTCAAAACGAAGAAAATAGCCACCGAACATACGTGATTACGACAATTTAACCAGGAGACATGAATACTAGAAAAAATTACCATGTCGTTATTTTTTTGCGATCTTCAAAACTTTATAACTGCGTGACTTTTGAAAATTAAGGGCTCAAATACAGGGTTAGGCATATTTGAATACGTTCAAAAACATATTAAAAAATTAAACTAAATCAAAAAATACGATTTTTAAAATCCGTCGAAATGACGTGGAATAACACAACTGAATTTATGTAAAATAATAAAAATTAGACTAAATGAGCCGAACCCTGGATTATCTGAGATAAATTTTAATTTTCAAGAAATTTTTTTATATTGGAAAAAATTTAAAAAATGAAATGGAATGTAAAATATTCAAGTTTACGGGATGATAAGTACATATTAATGAGAATAATGTTGATGTCGATAATGAAGATGACGATGACGATGATATAATAATGAATTGAAATGTGAATCCCTCTGATTTCGACCGATGACTTACTCTCATGCCCTCCCACCGAGACACTGCCCGCAAGGGCCTCAAGGCCCTGAGTGTTCTCATTGAACGGAATGCCGGAATGTCCGCAGCCCCGGCCCAGATCGCTCCCAAGTTGATCAGCGATAGCTATTGTCATTCAACTCAAATTATGAATCTTGAAAAAAGGTTCATCGGAGAAAACAGCCTCTCACGACACATCAGCACCCATTTCTTATTATTTTATATTCTATTTTCTTTTGATATGTTAAAAGTTTGATGAAACGTCCAAGCTCCGTCGTTCAGCTCCCTCGGCGTTTGTTATTCGAAAGATTACAATAAAAGAGTTAGAGAGAATAGAATATAAGGGAAAGAAGGAAATGAGGGATCAGTTGATTGATTATTTCATTAGTCTGTCTTGGTTGATTATTTCATCGGACTGGCTGATCGCCTGAAGAAAATATAAAAGAGAGCGAGAAAGAGAGGGAGAACGAGAAAAATAGAAAGAGAGAGTGACACTGATTGAAAATATTGTCAAAGATGAATTGTCACAATTGTTTTCGTCGATTCGCTGAAAAAGTAAAATCTCCGAAAGAACGGAAATATTCAAGTTTATAAATTAATTGTGAAGAAATTTTTGAAAATTTTGCACGATTAATTCAACTTATCGATAAAATGAAAAATTCGATCTACAGGATTTTTTTTTGAGATTGTCAATTTTTGAAAACTCTGAAAATTCTTAAGATTGTTTCTTTCTATTGGAATATGGATTGCTGCAGATTTTTTTATCTTACCATGACGATGATGAAGTCGAGCCAGCACCAGGCGTTCGTGAAGTACTTCGCGAATCCGAGAGCCAGCCATTTTATTAACATCTCAATAAAGAAAATGACTGTGAATATTCGATCCATATAGTACAATATGTCCTGTAGTATAGGCCTCTGTTGAAGATGAACGTCCTCAAGAGCCTGAAAACATACAAATTTTTAATCATTTTTTTATGTTTTTATTGTTTATAATTGATTTATTTATTTTTTACGTTTTATTATTGACTAAACGGGTTTGTAAATATCTTAAAATTATCTCCGCTAGCAAGTAATGCTTCGAGAATTATTCAAATTACCCTCCGAGCTGTATATCTGAATGAATTTTTCATATTGTAAGTAAACCAAATCCACAAACTTTGAACGTATGTTACGCGAAAAAAATATTTTTCAAATTGGTATGTATCATGTTCGTAACTTTCATCGGATCGACTTGAGATTTCTTCTGTATCTTCTTAGACCGATTTTAAAGAGAAAAGTGCCCACGATTATATTTCATCTTTTTTCATCTATTTTTTTGTATTTTTTTGTGATGAAAAATTTTTTTTTTGGAGTTTTATCAGACCAAATTTTTGTTTAATCCAGCGTTACATCCTATCAACGTAGTTTCATTAAATATATAATTTGTTTAATAATATATAATTAACACGAATGAATAATATTTCTATAAATTTAGATTGAATATAATCGCAACAAAACTGCTAAACAATCTTTGCTTAAGGGTGTTGAGTCCCAAATTGCAAATGATGATAAGATTCTGAAAACTTGCTATGCTTTTGATGATTAGGAAGCTGGTTACTGAGAAATTAGAATTCACAAATTACACGCGGCCTATGGAACCTGTGGTAAAATTACAAATTTTTTTAAAATAATTTTTTTAAAAGTTAATCCTCACTTGTAAATTTTTATTAAAATTATTAAAATTTATCATTAAGGATGTATGCCAGGTCAAATCTGCAGTACATCTATTTGATTTTTCAACTTGACTCTGATGTTGAAAGCTTAAGTAGCAATAAATTATTTCGTCATTTTTATGATTTTGAAAAAAATAATATTATCTTTATTCATAATTAATAAATACGTAAAATGAAATGAGGACGATATTTGACTCTGTTTGTTATCGAGTACAACATGGTGGACACATGAGGTTAGATCGGGGTATCCTGAACGCTACATTGACACGTGAAAATTAAACTCAAATATTTTCACAACGAAATCGGCAACATTAGGTTTTTTTTCAATAAATACATAGCAAATATGATAAAGTTACCGGAAAAAAGTTTTTTGGCTGCTTTTTAACTTTGAAACGTGCAAAATTTTGGCAAATCATAACAATCTGACCCACTTCCTGTTGAAGTAACACGCGAATAAATGGGACTTTAATCTCAAATTTCTCCCTTATTTAAATATGTAGAAAGGGCCCTTTTTTCTTTTTTCAATCGATTCAGGATGATCAACTCTATCGTAGATTTCAAATTCACGAAAAGTTTGACAACTACGTATTTTTGGCATACTTAAATATCTTTTTTTTTACAATTTACGATTTTTTTATCATTAACATGCACAAATACGAAATTTATTTTCACATCAACGTTGTTACAATACGAATGTGAGTATTTATCAATTCCGATAAAATTCAATAAAATTCAACTTTTGGTTGGGGCGATAGGTAGTCAACATCCTTAACGTATTAAAGGTAAAATGAGATCGGAACACTCACGAGAGCCATGCTGCTGAGCAAGATCATAGTGATAACAGCCGTCTCGAAGTATTTATTCTCGATAAGTTGAAAAGTTTTTAATCTGAGATTGGCCCATCCCTGCCAGAACGGTGCATCATCGTCGCCGGCCAAAAATGGGAATTTCTTGTAACAATTGTCTGGGCAGCAATCCGCAGGATATTCGCCATCGATTATTTCACCGTCTCCTGGTATAATGTCGGCATCGATTTCGTCTTCACCCTCTTCACCTTCACCTTCCAGATCTAGAAAAGTAACAACTTTGTGTTTTATTCAATTTCCACAAATTGGAGTACTATTTTTGAACCGCTGAACTCGGAACGTAAAATTAGTCGAATGAAATTACTAACCAGAAAATGGAAATGTATTTTCGCAAAAATACGAACCATCTTGATCGAGATCCTCTTTGCTCGCATCTTTCTTCTCTTCGCCGTCGTCCAACCAGTCCATGCTTCCTTTATGGCTCTCGTCCTTGAAAGGACGATTTTTGTGGCTACCGTACGATTTGTTACTAAAAAGTAAGATGAAATATTAAAAGATTTTCTATAATGTATTATGAAGCAACGAAAAGTGATCCTTTGTTGACATTTTTTTTTATGCTATTTTTAGAATAATGGTAGGCATTCCGTTTCTCACGTTTGAATTTCAACGTCAGTTTCCATATTATTTATTCTTTAGGCAGTTAAACAATAAATATTTTCAGCAAACTTGTTTAAATTTGGTTATTTGTAGAAAAAAATATGAACATAAATGTATACTTTGAATGAATTTTTATAGCTAATTTGTGAACTTTTCCTAAAAGGCAAAGTCACAATAATAATAGTATATTACACACCGAGGGCAGTAAAATAAGGAAGGTCTCAGATCACATGTAATTGTCAGGATGTCTTTTAAGGTAGTTCGATCGCTGGGTGCCGTATAAACATGGAAATTAATTTTGATAAATTTTAAGATTTTTATCGATGAAAAAAAGGTAAATATGGTAGATATATTTTACGAAATTTCCGCATTGCCATTTTGCGAACCTTGAAAATTCTCTCACTGCAATAAGTGTGTGATTTTCACTAAATAATTTTTTTTCTCCGAAACTAGACGGTAGACCAAGCTAACTTTTTTTCTGAATATTCTTTACGAAGTACTATAACATCTCCTTTTCTTCTATGAAAATGGTAAGAACGGTATTTGAGTTATTTTGCCTCCAAACAGAGCTTGCGGCCCTACTAACCTGTGCCAAGACCGTTTCGGCCCGGAGGGACATTGGCAAGCACATCTACATATGCACAGACAGCAAGGCAGCGATTGGGACTCTGACTAGGGAAACGGTCAACACCAAGCTAGTCATGAAGTGCAAAGGACTGCTGAATGACATTGGCTGTCAAAACAGGGTCAAGGTACTCTGGGTACCAGACCACTGTGGCATTGAAGGCAATAAGAGTGCCAATGCTTCAGCACGGAAAGGATCAGCCTGCGGCACAGGTCTGCTGGAAATTAGGTTGTCGGTGGATACAATTAGAAGCCACCTAGACACGGACTGTGCTAAGAGCGTCGTCACCGCCTAGGAAAGGACCCCTGGCCATCGACACTCAAAGACAATTTGTAAGGTGCCATCGCTAGAGCTGACGACCCGCTTGCTGGGCTTGAGCCGCTCTCAACTGAGGTGTGTGACGGGCCTGGTAACTGGACACTGGTTCACGGGGGCACACATGCATCGTATCGGATTTGCTGCAGATGCGACATGTCCACGGTGCAAACAGGTAGAGGAAACCCCGCTGTACATCATCGCTCATTGCCCGGAACTAGAAGAGCTTAGGTTTGAAGTTTTTGGCAGTGTGAGATTGGTAAACATGGAACTTGGAAGACTGGGCTTAAACAACCTCCTATGCTTTGCAGAGCTGGTGGGGCTCAACCCCAAGTCACCATAGCATTTTTCTCTCAGCGCTCTGCAGGGCCCGCGCACAATGGTCTCAGTGACTCGATTGCGCGGACTCGCCGGCCTAACGCAAAATCAATCAATTGAGTTATTTTGAAAAACATATTTTTTCACCGCGTTTAACACGCATTTAAATGGAAGAATCATAAAATTTCAAAATTGAATAACTAAAAAACTACACGGTAGAATTATTTTTTTCTTTTTTCAATCGATTTGTGAATTTTTCATTCAAAACATATATTTTTTTCAAAATTTTTGTCAGAAAACAATTTTTGCGATCGAACTACCTCAACATAAAATATGTGAACATGATTATTTTCAAAATTTTCATGTACATAGTTTTCGAGTTGTCGAAAGAGAAAATTGTCCTTTTTGTATGAATACAGCTATAGACTCCATGCATAAGAACGGAAATGTTTTCTTTAATAATTCCATATCTACGTAGACGAATATTTTTTGGGAATTTATATCCGTTTATTTAATAATAACGAACATTGTTTTTATTTTTTATTTGATTCTGATCATTTTTCGATTCCCTATCTGTTTTACGTGTTAATTTCTTGATTTTTCTGCTAAGTGTACAGAAACCCCTTAATATAAAATATCTTTTAAGCCACTGAATGAATCGCTTCTAAATTTGGGAGAAAAAATTATTACAGACCTATTCAGACCATTTGAAAAGTGAGTAAAATGTACAAACCTGATGGTGTCTTCGTCATGATGAGTGATGTAATCACGATCGAGTCCAAATCCATGATGATTTATGGAATTCCCAATCGGCTTCGTATTGTTTATGCTGAGCGTTCGTTTCTTTTTATTTTTCAGATCTCCTTCGTTAAAATATGAGAAACATTTTACGATCGCATTTATTGATAATATTCCTCGATCGCGTTGGGCGTCTCGAGGAAAAAATTCACTACAAATGTAACATGCGTTTTTTTATCAATTACCATGAATCGTAAATTCCATTCCATCCCCGATCGCGACTTCCAACTGATTGGTGAATTCTTTGGCGCTCTTTTTGTCCCTGTATCCGTCCAATTCTCCATCTGCAAGATCTCGATCTCCGTCCCGGTCTATTCCATCTGCGCATTTACATATTATCTCTAACCCATTCAACCTGATTAATATCTATCGCGGATTCTCTCAATTTCATAAAATTCACAAAATAAGCCTTTACTCGAGAGGGAATCCTCCGAGAGAGGAAAACGGAAGAACGCACTCTGCTGATTCTTATTTATAAATAATTAACAATTAAAATAATTCATTTTGCCAACTATCGAAACGTGAACTCTTGAATGAACTATTAATTCAATTATTCATTTAAAGATGTCCTTGCTGAGCCTGTGACTCAAATCAGCAACTGAACATGTAAAGTAAAGGCAAATTTCATCAAGCGAAATCATTTTAAAGATAATTCGTTGAAAATTGGCCATGTTGCACCGTATAGAAATCGAGATATTAATTATACAAAATCACACCTTTTTTAAGGGGTTTCGGTAGTAAAAATGAAAATTGTAAGAACTTGATGAAATTTGGAACTTGATGAAATTTGGACAGAATGTTCTTCTATGAAAAATTTGAGAGTATTATTTTTTTCAAAATTTTCGTCTTCATATTTACAGAGTAATAGAACACCAAAAATATGCTTTTTGGACACATAGATATACACACCGTGTATAAGAACGTATTTTATCAGTCAATTACTCAACAACGACGTGGATGAAAAATTTGAAAAAATTAGTTTTTAATTATTTGAGGTTTTTTCATTCTCGGCAAATTTCATCAAAGTCTTATTTTTTTCAAATTTCCTATGTGTTTAACATGCGTTTGTCTATATTGTGGTTTCGAACCCCTTAACATGAGCCCTTATGAGGCATTACAAAAAGTAGCGATTTTCAAAAATCATTATCTCAACTTTTAGACGGTCAGTCTCGTACGAATTTCAGCAAAAGTCGCGTATTATATTTGTCTCGCTATAAGCCAAATTTCATTTAGAAATCTTTTAAAAGAATTTTTACATGGGACACGCAAGAACCTCCTTAATTCAATTGAAATAAACAAATTCTCAACGTTCTCAATCGTTCCAATTGGAGACATTTTTTTATGACTCAAAAATTATATCGGTCAAAAACTCAAAAGCTCACGTCTCCGAATTTGTAGAAAAAAAAAGTTTAAATAAAAAAATAAAAACAGAAAAAAAGTATCGATACTCATGCACTTGAGGCAGTATTGATAAGAATTATTTTCTCATTTCTTATTCTTTGAGAGGATTTCAAGATTGTTTTTATCAAAACGAATTTTTTTTTGGTTTTTCGTAAATTAAAGTGCTCAAGGGTGCAAAATTTCCACAGGAGTGCATACGAATATTTTTGTGCTAAAATCGCGTGCGTGTTCGGTGAGGGAAACCACGTGTTCGGCACGCGTGACATTTCTTTTTAAATATTAGAAATTATTACTTTTCATAGAGCCAATAATGTAAAATAAGATCGAGACCGTGAGTTGATGAACTTTGATGAAACGAGCGCAAATGTACGTTTAGATTTCGAATAAAATTATCATGTATTCTCATGAATTCTGCCCGCTCGTTCTTGATTATGCACCCGTTGAAGTTTTTAATAAAAAAAAGCCCCCGACAATTAAATTGCAATAGAAAAAAGTAGAAATTTACTCATGATAAACAAATGAAATGGAAAGATAGACAAATACAAATTATGAAAAGTATTTCTAGTGATATAATGGCTAGAAACAAAAAATGTTATTTTTATAACAATTGGTCATATCCACCTCAAATCCAACTTATAAAAGCGACTGGCAACTATTCGATGTTACACATGTTTTACCCTGAGCTATTGACAAGACAAACAAATTAAATGTAATCATTAAAAAGATGTAAAAAATAAACATTTCACAAAATATTTGTATTCATTTTTATACGAGCAAGATAATAATGAATTGACTGATAAGAAACTTTCACGAGATAACTGCACACACGTGAATAGCTCAAAGACAAACATTTATGAAATTACGTTATTATTATTATTCTTTTATCTCTCAATTAGATTGTTTATTGTATCATTAGAAATATTTAATCAGCAAATAATTATGTGAGAAGCAAGAGATAAGAATGAAGCTCATGATAAATGAGAGAAAAGTGTCAATCGTACCAGCACATAAACTTTTACGTCAAAAAGATGAATCGATGAATTATTATATTTCAAATCTTGAATTGGAAAACTTGAGCAACTGGTACAAGAGAAATAAATGAAAGATGATTATTTTAAACAAAAAATTACCTTTTTAAAGTTTGCACTGCAGGAACATAATGAAAATGTTTTTTTTTGTTAAGGAAAAAAAATGTTTATTTTGAACCGAAAATAAGCAGTTTTCATGTTTATTTTGAGACGAAAATAAACATTTTTTTTAACATACGGTAAAAATATGAAATCGTCGGGAAATAAATGAAAAAAAAAAAGAATTTCATCGATCCCCAACAGTGCAAATTTTGAAACGATTAGAAATAATAATCAAGCACAGCTAAAATAATAACAGTGTAAAACACAAAACTACACAGCGCACACAGCAAGCGATCTGATTGGATATAAACCTTCTTTCCAACTGTTGGACGGTCCCTCACCTGGCGCCTGATCGGAAATCTGGTTGGTGAATTTGGCTCTCATAAATTTAGCAGCTTCAGCGCAGTTTCGCTTGATCCATTGTATAAAACGTGCTATCCGGTCGATCGCCTCGGTGATTTTGTTTGTGTCGTTGTCGGCGGTTGGTGCTGACAGATTTGACGAACCGAAATTGCTCAAGAGCAAGGCCAAGAAGAGATTGAGCACCTGTTTGCGAGTCACAATTAGTCAAAAACTTAATTTCAACTAAGAATTATAGTCAATTAAATAGCACATATTGTGAATGTTGAGTAAATAATCGAGTATGATAAAAAGTTTGAAAAAAATTCCAAAACGCTCTGTCCAAAAATTTCACGACGATCGAGAAACTCGTCAATGAGAAATTATCTCGAGTGCTTTTATGGAAATGGTACAATTTAACGCATCAATTTTTTTTTATCATGAAAAATTATGCAAAAAAAAACGGAAAAATCAGACGTGTACATAAATGCATGTCGAATATCGTGTAATTTTTTCAGAGAATTTAGGAAGCTCATTTTGCCAAAAGAAAATGTAGCATCTACGTAAAATATAAAAATGAAGAGTTCCTATATATTCCCATAAATCTTTCATCGAAATTAAAATTGTTTCATAATGATTCGTGATTTTTTTTCATCGACGCAAAATAAAAAGAATTACAAAACTCGATAAGAATTTTTCTATACTTACGACCAAGTTACCAATGACGACGGTAGCCAAGAAGAATGGGATGCAGGAAACGTCACCGACGTGCATACAGTCCCACATCGACTCGATCCATTCACCGCACAGTACTCGAAATACGATCATAAATGAGTGCATAAAGTCAGTGAAGTTCCATCTCGGCAATTCGCCTCCAGGGAAACGATCGACGTTGTCCGTGTAATTTTTTCCAAACAGCTGCATTCCCATCACAGCGAATATGAATATAATAATGCACAATACGAATGTCAAGTTACCGAGGGCTCCGACCGTTCTACCCATTATCGATATCAACAAGTTCAAAGTTGGCCACGACTTTGCCAATTTGAAGACTCTTAACTGAGGAAGAAAACGAAAATTGTTAGTGTCAAGATGAAAAGATTTATATAAAAAACAAGATATAACAAATTATTTAAGGAGGAATTGTAGGTACAATCCATATCAAAAGTATGTTCAGAACGAAAATTTTGCGAATTTTTTACTTGCTACTCTTTTGAGAGGGTTCTGAATATTTTGTGTATTAGCTACAATAGCGATTGACAACTTCCGATTATTAATTAAACCATTTTAACAATTAATGTTGTTTAAACAATTAAAATAGAAAATTGAAGTGAAATGCTTTCCAATTTTGGCATTAGCATTGAACACACGTATGAAATATATAAAAATAATTTCACGGAGATGGTAGCTTGTTTTGTTTATGTTTAGAAAATTTATATGAATTTTCCATAAGACACAATGTTAAATTTTATAAATTTTGAAAGTTCATAACTTTAAAACCATTAAGTGAATCATTCTCAAATTTGGCACGAGGATTTTTGAGCCGTTTTCAAACAAGTCTACAAAATTTTAACTTTTTCTTACCATTTTAAAAATACCTATAATTCCTCCTTAAGTTGCGCATATAATGAAAAAGGAAGAAAAATTTACCAATCTGAAGGAACGCAACACAGACAATCCCTGAACTCCGTCGAGACCGACCTCGAGAAGCGACAGAGCGACGATTATAAAATCGAAAATGTTCCATCCCTCTTGAAAATAATATTTTGGACTCATGGCCATGAGTTTCATGGTCGCTTCGATGGCGAAGGTTGCAGTAAAAAACTGTAAAACATTTCATCATGATATTATCTTGGCTTGATTATAACAGAATGTGTTATTGTGGAGCAGGGAATTAATTTTCTTTGAAAATAAAATGAAACTTACGTAATTTCCGGATTTGAGTACTTTGTCCATATCCGTGTCCATATCGTGGTGATCGAGTGCCATAAACAACGTGTTTACGACGATACAAAGCGTGATGAAGAGCTCGACGAAAGGATCGAAAACGATGAGGGCAACCCACTTTTGAAACGTCAACCAAGCCCAACAACAATCCCAGACGCAAAAAATATCGATTCCTCGCAAAACAACGGTCAATAATTTCTCCTTGAAGGTGGGACCCTCTTCATCGTCGTCTGTTGCAAAGTAATAGGTCGAAACTGTACTATGTGTTAGTAAAGCTTGTTTGGCACCACTCTTTTTTGGGGAAAGAGTTTTTTTTTCTTTCTTTCTTATTCTTCTTATTCATCTGCTTCTAATTATTTTCTTTGCTTCTACTCTGTATTGAGAAATTTTTCTCTTTTCCTCGATCGAGATCCAGAAACTTCATCATTTTTACAGATATTTAACCAAGAAATAATAAATAACTTAAAAAGTGAATGGCGTATAATAAAGAGAAAGAGAGACATTACACTGTTTTACTATATTTGCTTTTGTTGCAATTTTTATGGGCGCGCGAATAATCGCCTTTTGTTGGGAAAGCCGGGCAGTGCAATTTTACATTTATCTCATATCGTAACTATTACGGTAATAGGAATAATAAATAATAAATAAACTATCACGTCAAGGATTGACGTCTATGCTTTGTCATTATTATCTTTCAATTATATGGCTGAAGTGATTTTAAAAAAATATATATTTCGCAAATCGCCGTGTCTAAATTAAAAAGTGCATAGGTCAATAAGCAAATGTGCCATAAATCGTGAGTGAAGTGTTGTCAGAATTGAAAGTGGTAAAGTGGGAATTTCGCATCAAATTTTCGAAATGTTTAAAATATTCTTGTTGGCGTTTAATTTTTTTTTCGCATGCGGTCAAGATCGATGAGTCAGCTGATCGAATGATTCTAATTCTAAGCAAATATGTCACCTTATTTTACAATTTTATTATTAAATTCGCTGATTCGGCTATCTCAATCGTGTACACTTGTTCAATCATATTGAAAATAATTTTTGTTTAAATTATGTCAACTTTTTTTATTACTTTTATATAAAAAAATTTTGTAAATAATTGTTCTCGCTTGCACACGTGCGTAGCCACTAAATTACGATCTAATGAAATAAATAAGTGTTGTTAATCGAAGCAGTCTGAAAACGTGCATGGAAAATAAGCTATGGAATCAGCGTTCTCAGAATCTTTTTTTTGAGGTGA
The DNA here is from genome assembly GCA_030522605.1 of Cremastinae sp. B BG-2022a. Classification (NCBI taxonomy): domain Eukaryota; kingdom Metazoa; phylum Arthropoda; class Insecta; order Hymenoptera; family Ichneumonidae; species Cremastinae sp. B BG-2022a. The sequence goes on along the minus strand of JAPYYX010003692.1, from coordinate 1,903 downwards.
CGTTTCAGTCTCCCATGAAATAGAACTATCCTATTTTCTCTGAAAATAAACGATTTTCAAAGAAAATTTGAAGAAAAAATGTATAGAAAAGAAAAGAACGAAATTCTCCTCTTTCCATCAAAGATTCTCTCGTTTTTTCCAAAATATTAAAAATCACTGAGAAAATAGTATATCTGTTTTGCATCTGTTCCTCTCGTATAAACATCACCTTAAGGTGATATTTAACCGACACGAGTGCAAGAGAGATAGGTGCAAAATGAATTTTCTATTTTCTCAGAGATTTTTGATATTTTCGAAAAAAGAAGAGAATCACATTATTGTTTGATGGAAAGTGAACAACGTGTTTCATTGTTTTCTTCGAAAATTGTTTATTTTTAGAGAAAATAGCAAAGTTCGATTTCGTACGATATACGACACTTAAACATCACCTTAAAGCAAAATGACATCAAGCTAATGGTGTAACGAAAAATGTTCCGGCGTACTTTCATTCCGATCTACTCTGGAACCAAAAATCAAAAAAAGAAGTAAAAAAATAATAAAGTGGAAATATTTAAATAAAAAATAAAATAGCGAGCGTCTAAACATTGAGGGAAGATATTGCATGCGTATATGGCTGATTCACTATAAAAAACTATATAAATGAAAACAAAATTCCAAATTCAAATAATGAATTCTCATGTCTGGCAAAATGATACACAAAAAACTCTGTTTCCCCAAAAAAATCATCAAACTACGTTCACCAAGTAAATGTAGATTTTTCCAACTTACACACGCACACACACAAAGTCCTTTTACAGAAAAAAAAGAAAATTACATTATAGAACAAAAATGAAACAATTTATCACGTTCCGAGCAGATTTTCCTTGATCAACTTCGCATTTTTTCCACTTTGAGTTAAACCACTCGCTCTAAAAACCGTAACAATACGTAATAAAAAACATTAACAATAATAATGATAATAACAATAAAACCGCAGGCAATTGTACAGCAGGAGCAAGCCTCGAAAACTCGTGTTTTCAGTGAGAAAAGTGTGACGAGCACGTAAACAATGTGTCTTCATTCTTTCTGATTCTTCTTTCTTATCATTGTGGATTGAATCATCATCCGGCAAAGAGTTCATAGACCAGGGAAGAAAAGATTCGAGAAACGAATCGGAATAATATGGAGAAGAAGACACAGGCGATCAATAATCAAAAATTCTTAATTCTTAATTGAATACGTTTTAAACTTTTTTACACGCCAATAAGAGAGAGATAGAGAGTTGTGTGTGTGTGTGAGAGAGAGAGAGAATCGAGAGTATGCGTGTATACGGCACACAAATTTCTTTTGGAAAATTATCATCGCAGCGAACGAGAGTGTCGTATACGTTTTTTTTTTTTTTTTTCGTATACGACGACCTGAATCGAGTGGCTCATATAAATGTTTTCTTTCTTCGTAAGTATTCTTCTCAAATCGAATGGAATTTTCAAGTGACATTACCTCCTTGTTCCGAAGATCTGCTCTGCCGACCAGCGGCTTGCTCGATTATGTCGTTCAACACCATCACGTCTGAAAAATGTAATTTACATCAAGTTTTGCTCGGTTCGTAGAATTTGAGGTGGAAGTCGCTTGAAATTTTTGAGACAGATTTTTTTCTTAATTTTGCATAAGCCTAGATAATACTTGAATACAAACGTATACCAAATTTCAAGACGTTTTATCATCCAGACGTCGAGAATTGATTTTTAAAATTTATCTCGGTATTTTATTTATCAATTTATAAATTTATCAATAAATACTACACACGGTCTTATGGCAGATATTTTTAATAATAATAATAATAATAATAGTTATTTATTGACAGATATATATGTACACACATTCAATTGATTACATTAATACTTAAATACTAGATGCGGACTAA
>JAPYYX010003687.1:0-10264 GCA_030522605.1 Cremastinae sp. B BG-2022a | reverse complement strand
AACGAAATACAAATTATAAAATGAAATATTAATCGAAGTGCAAATCATAAATTACGAACATTTTTGGACTCAAGTGTCAGTGAAACATAAATTATTCTTGTTTACTAAATTATTGAACATTTATTGGACAACACAATCGAACATTTTCAACGAAAACCATAAACACGAAATAAAGTGAAAATTGTAAAATGAAAAAGTGAAAGCTGCGAAACAACTGTAAACCGAAACAACATAATTTATATTCAACAATAAATCTCACGTTTGGTGCTATTATTTTTATACAAAAATAACTCGACGCGAGTTCCGATCCCGAGTGAGTACATCCTTGCTCAAAAACGGGACAAACAATCATAATATCCAACGATGTGACGATCTTAGGACGTAACAATTCGCAATTATATTTGAAAATATAATTTGAGATATATAATAAAAATATACTTGAAAATATAATTTACGATTATAATAAAACGGCAAATCGTGGTACAATTTTGAATGTAAATTCATAATTAATGATATATTTTCAATTGTATTTCTACACATATTTCGAACATAGTTTTTTTCCGTATGGGTAATAAAGCTCAATTCATCTTTTTTGTAACAGCAAAGCGTATCGGCTCGAATTTTGACCATTTCCAAATTAAATAAATTTTGCTTCCATCATTATCGCAAAATATTTTTTATACTTTATCATTCATACAAAAAGTATGCAATTATTATTAGTAGAATACATTTTATAACCATCTCGAAAAAAATTGGTTTTGAAAATATTGCTCTATTAGCATCGTTGATGATTGCATCGAAACACATAACTCTTGACGCTTAAGCTATGAGTTGTCGGAAGTTAAAAATAAAAAGGAAGCAGGAAGAAAATAATGCGGAGGAAAGTAGTATAAAAGAAAAAACTGTGATACACTTTGCATAGGTCTGTCTCTTTTAAAGTGGTGCAAGGCGTTCCATGTCGAATTCTCATTAGAATTAAATTTTTTTTCAACCACTATAAAATGAGGATTTGTTGTCACGATTTCAATCTTCATGAATGTTTTGATTTAGATTTACATTAATTTCAATCTAAAAGTCTATAAATATTTTGAATAATGAATACACGCATTACTCCAAAATGTGCGTTTCAAAAAAGACTCGAGTTTATATTTATTTGGTATAAGAGAATTGCAAATTAATTTGATTGAGAGAAATATCACGAAATGGATAAACATCATCCATTCAATCTCTTGATCGTAATACAAACATTGCCGATTACAAATATACGGTTTTAGCTTGAAGAGAGTAGAATAAAAGTAAGCATTCATAGTAAAACTCGCAGGCTAATATTACTATATTGAGGCGCCCAGCTTATTGTAGACCATTCCACCAGATCCTGAAGAGCTAGTTTATTTTTTGTACCTTTAATCCTTGCTTACAGCAAGCTTTTATAAACTGATCCTCATTCCTTCCTTCGATTATTGTTATTAAAGAAAGAGCAATGAGGCAAAAAATTACGAAATATTAAATTACTAAAATGACTAAATTTTTGGTTGCAATAAATAAAAATGTTATAGGAATAAGGCTCCGATGTCGAAATTGTGCGAACTTATTTAACTCATTTGAGTATCAATTAATCTCGAGAGTAAAAACATGAAATTTTTATTAGAACAGTCATAAAATAGTTTCTGAATATCGTTATTCAACTTTTTTTAACGAGGTGCGAAGATATTGTTCTATTTTGGTGACAGGAATGGAAAAAGCAACCCCAGGCATCCCCGGCTGCAACTGCAGACACAGAGAAACGGGTTGCATTAATAAATTAGAAGCGTATATTCTCCTGTGTCTCGCAAGCCCGTGGCCTCGTTTCCTTCGCGTTCGACAGAGAATTCACCGCGGTAACACTGAAAGGCGCCGGAGCGATCTTGTTTTCCTCATTCGAATATAATCATCGTGGCCTGTGTGGTACAGCCGGAATTCTCTTTAGCCAGCAACTACACAAATGCTAAGCCTCCGGGGAGTGAAGAAAAGCTTTCGAGTCGAAGACTTCCTATCGCTCGACACTTGATATCTGTATGTATATTTTTTCCTGATGAAGCAACGGTTCGCTATTCCCACGCTCGATCCCATTTGAACATCATATGTATATTTTCCACGTGTTACAATTTCGTTAGCCTTTCTACGAGTTATTCTCGGCTCTCAGTTTGCAGAGTACATTAATGAAACTTTGCCCGAATTTGCAGGGGACCTCTGGTTTTACCCATCGCTTTCAATTTGTCCTCGTACTTGGACTCCGCTGAAATTGTCAACTCGTCTACCTATTTGCGAATTAACGGACATATACGCTTGACTTAAGTATATATTAATTGTGATCCAATCAAGGTAACACAGCGTTTAGTTTAGGGGACAAATTACCAGTATTTGAGTCATCGATTTTACATCAATAATGTCTGACCTACATTCCGAACATTGGTTACGCGTTTCTCGAATCTTCCCTCAAATATACAGGATTCCCCGTCACCAATCCTTAATTAACTGACCAATAAATCTCTGTCCCGTTTAGTTAGAGCAGAAAAAACTGTTACTTCGCAGAGTAGATCTGTAGGAAGCTTTGCGTTATAGTGTACTCTCGATCGGATACTCATCGATATATCACAGGAGCCACGTGCATCGGTTGAAAAGAATTTGTCAGTAGAAAATGGAACTTCGCATCAATTTAATTTCGATGATAGCGCTATAAATTCACGTTGACTCGGACGATTTTAATAATTTGATCAATTTTGCAAAAAACAAAAACAGTTTATCATAACAGGTGCATTTTTTGCCCTCTTCAGATGGACTCTTTTTGTGTCGGTATAGCTCGGATAAACTTAATGATTTAAAAAAAATTTTTTTAACACTCGATCCCTGAAAGGGGGTCGTTTTCGTCCGGCCCAAGATTTGTTTTTAAAATATTTCGAACGTCGGCGACTGCGCCGACATAAAAAAAAATTATTAAAAATGCAAAAAACCATTTTTTTCTATTCTTACTTCAAAAGGAGAGTATATATAAAGTTAAAATATGAATTTTTTCAAATTTTTTTGATGATAATTGTAGATGTGACGGCGTCCAGCCGAAAACGACCAGCACTCTTCAGGGAATTAAGGTACCGAAAACCCTTTAGGGATTGAGGGTTAATGTAATTGTTATTTGAAATATTATAGATTTAAGAGAAAAGTTCCTACTCTCTGTACATATTGAGGATATTACAAGTTAAGATATTACAAGGTTAAGAAAAAGCTTGTATCGTCCCACTGGTATAGGCAATCGATGCATTTACTCTTTCGTTAAGGAAAGGTAATTCGTGGAAATAATGACGCAATATCTTTGAAAACAATGGTACTGAGTTTATTAACAAAAATGAAAGACTCTCTTCGTGGAAGTTTGCTGGTCTCGTTCGCTTGTCTGGTGATTTTCGGCGACGACTTCTCCGCTATGAATTCCGCCTTGGGAGGAGAAAAACAAAATTTTTCCTTGATTGGATAAAGAAAACGTGGAACGGACCCAAAATTCAGAGACTATGTAGAAGTTATTGAAAAAATGTGTACCAAAAAGTAAGTTGTAAAATAAAAACTGGTAGAAACTTGTAAAATAAAAAAAGGACTGAAGAATTTGTACTATTGTAAAAGGCATCTGCACGCCAGACATAAAAGAAAGTTACAAAAAAGAGCAACATAAGTTTTTGGACGGCAGTAAATAATAAGCATAGAAATTCTGAGTTGACGTTGTAACTTGTATAGTCAATTGCTTTACAGCGGTCCCTTCCAAGGCGGTTTAGAGTTTTCTCCTTTTTTTTGAACAAAAAAGGGGAGAATTTTCGTCCAAAAATTCCCTTTTTCGCCATGTGGCAAGAACCCTAAATCTCACGGTCGTCACCGATCAAATTCTCTTCATTCAATCCGCTGTATTTTTTTTGCGAAACGCAACAAGCTACTGTATCTAAGTAGAGTGGCTCAAATGATAAAACAGCGACTAGATGGGATTCTTACCCAAGGCCTCCCTCCTTTCTTTTTATACTTTGTGTACCTTTTCGTACAATAAAAAAAATTTCATGATAATTTTTCACGTAACTGTAAGAAATAAAAGTGATATACAGTTCAGTCTCATTATATGTATAGTGAACTCGTCGGGATTAGGCTAGTCTCGGTACAGTGCTGAATTTCTCCGTTATTCCCACCCAGGGACAGTGTATCAGGCACACTTAAATGCGCAAGTGCAAGATATACATGGGAGTGATCATGAGCGCAATCGTGATTGGTTGCTACGTCTCGGCGGTGGGAAGTGGAGAAATTCATTGTAGCGAGATCGGCGTGGTTCACTGCAGTGAGAGTCCACTTCAATGTGAGTTTTAATGTAGCGAGACTTGACTGTATTTTGAATTCTAGCCGCAGAAAGAGGCTTAATTCATAATCTACTTGTAGCTATGTAAATTACTCTTCATATACTTTTTCACTTTAAAAGGAAACATTTTTTTGTACTACGTATTCGAGTCGAATAGAGATTTATCGTCAATGAATTCGAGCTACATGCACTCACTATTTTCATCGACGTTTCTTCAATTTGCCTATCATCACTCTCAAGGGGAATCCTTGAACTCGATGCGCCGATTTTCATCTTCGGTTTGAGTATACTGCAGAGTTCAAGTGGAAAAGAAGAATCTGCTGTTAGCTCAAGAGAGTAAGAGAAGAAGAGAGAGGAGACAGAAACCACAAAAATCACCGAGACGTAAAGGGTGAAGAGTTACCTCTATTACCGTCGTTTTCTTTTTTCTTTCTTTCCTCAAGGCAGTAAAGTTTCCACTACCTCCATCTTTCGTCTAGCGAGGTATACGTATATGCGTACGGAAAGAGACGCAAAGTGGAAAAAGTAGAAGTGGAAAGAGTAAGAAGAAACGAAAGAGAAAAGTGGAGAAAAACTCGTTGGCTGGACACTTGCATGCCTATGTAGATGTATCCGTCTATGTTTCTTCGTGAGGTAGCTTGAATTGCTTCCTAATTGAGGCTCAACAGTTGAACGCCCGTTGTATATAGGGATCCTTGATAAACCAGTCTGCGACACCAACCCAACTACTATCCGTTCTCTATTTTATTCCACACACTCGAGTGCAACGTTAGCTCGTCTTTTACACATACAAATACGTATACGAGCTAATAGGCTTCTGTTCTCAAATGTAACTAGAGAAAACCACAAAGTTGCTACCGTGTCCGGGAACACATCTCGTCTCCGTAACAACCTTGATTTTACTCGCGACATTACACAGTCAGTGACTATGAAACCAGCCAGAAAAGGTTTAATGATTGGCGAGTTGTTGATATATCATCAGTTCGAAAATCTTTGTAATGTCACTGAGAAAACTATTAGTTAAACGAAAATTCCGAAACATATACATTGAAAACATTATGATAAAGAACGATGCTCAAATAGATTTTGCATGCATTTTCTGCTCTCTCAAAATCAGTATTCTATTGATTTTTCCTTAAATTTTCTGCTTACTCCGTAGTCTACGTAAATTGTTTAAAAGTTCATAAACTTTTAATGCATCGTAGAAACTAGATTGCCTAAAACTATCAAATAGCGCTGACCTCGATCTTCCTATAATCATAGATAATTCTAACGATGTGGTATGCAATCGTCAACACGTACCTGTGTCAAGTCTGTATAGGTGTAGCTTAGACTCTATCTTCTCTCTTTGTGTGTACCGATTCAGAAACTGCCGCGTGAACCGCAACGCTTTTCCGTCTATCTATGTCGAAGCCAGAGTGTGTACGTATGCTTATTCTATGGGGCATTTCAGAAACGGAGAATTGAAAATATCAAAAAATATTCGAAACGATTGAAATCGATTCTGCTTCACAAATCATCAATAAAAATAGAATGAAATGAATTATATATAAAAATGTTTTGAATAAGCCGGAATAAACAATTTAACGATATTGCACGATCGCATTGATGTGCGAGCGAGTCACTTAATTTTTGCTGGACATTTTGGTGCAGCCATAACTGTAAGTCACCGGAAAAGCGATGCAGTGAGAACGTTTCACGAATGCAACATTTCGTTTTCTCTATAATCGAAAAAATAAAAAAACAAGGGAACCAAGAAAACGAAGACACGTACGGTCTGACCATACACGGGACGTGACTACTCGACTGAATAGAAATATTTCATAGCGCATTCTTCAACTGGCTATTAGCCAATTTTAAATACTCGTTGCTCCTCTATTTCTTTTTGACATCTTTGTCAATTTCATTCATCGAAAATATTAACTTGATCAATTTTTCTATACTCAAATAACTGTAAAATACTGAATATACTAATTTCGAAAATCACTACAACTACCCTGTAAAATGGAAGTACCATTAATAACGGCGAAACTCTATCCATTAACAGCTAAAAACTTTTACCAAACTACTGACTACAGTTACATAACTGTTACATCAACACTTCCTAAAAATCTAACTTGGTACTCCACACTTTGCAAGGTAACATTTTACGTAGTCGTTTTGGTACACTTATATTTTAGATTAAACAGCTTTGTAAATTACATCTTAAGAGATATACCAATGGATTTATGGGCTCAATTGATCAGGAATGAGACAGAAGGACCTTGTTTCCTATAGTCTCCGCATAGCATATCCGAAAACAGGACTTGCGCAGGCACAGATATGACATGCAGAATGGGCACGTGCAGGAGAGCTATGAGATTATATGGATCTGGCAAGAGGTGTCACGAGTATACAGCTTCAATTATCCCCCATCAAGTTGAAGCCTGATGGTACAAGTATAATACAGACAATTATATACACACAATTTCTAATCGATGTAAATGCATAAATATATTAAGACCAGAAGAACATAATTATATAATTACTCTGCGAGCTAAACCATGCGTATTCCACCATTTAGTTAGTTAGTTCAGTTAGTGGCCTCGAAGGATCTGTATACGCTGTAATGTCTATGATACGGTTTATATAGCCGTGGATTTAGTTCTTAGCGGAATCAGGACGATCAATGCGGAATGATTAATAGGAAGGGTCAAGGGTGTTTGGGTGATTTGACTCTCTTACCATCAGTCCATTTCTCTTTGTATCTGGCTCGGAAGGTCCTTATATAAGCAAGTCTGAGCCTGCCGCATTTATGTGTGAAATTTATCTCAAAGATGAATTAATTTTCAATTGCACCTTGTGCAGACTACCCATTTTGGGATGCGCTTAGATATATAGCGACAAGCTTTTAGTCACAAATTACTGGAAGACAATGCGGTGGGATTTAAGGAAGGATTTCGTAGACACGGCGAAGATGGGAAGTAGGCTCGATAATAGGTGCTGATAAGGACTTAGACGATTGATCCGATCTCGAGGATTTGGCCTCACTAATAATTGACCTCGATTCTTGGATAACACTTGCGTGAATGACCTCGGGAAATAAGCCTATTTCAGCTTCAATCTATAACCATTATTCTGTAGCAGTTGTGACAATATTCATTCTTAAATCATCACCAATAAAAATATAGATCTCTTATTCTATATTCCTATCGGTATGCATAATTTCTAATTAGAAAAATTATTTGCCATTCAGTTTTAGTCTATTACAGTATATAAGAAGTTACAAGAGTAATTGTTTGGAAAATAACCCCACTCCCGGAGGGGAGGTATGATTACAATGTCGAAGGAAACAGGTGGTGGTCACCTCTCCCTGCAAAGATATCGACGATCATTTGAGTTCATGGATAGATGCCTTAGTTAGGTTAGATTGAGTACTTAAGAAACGTTCATTATAATCAAATTTTTCAAAAAATAATAAATTGCCCTGTACAATATTGTATATGATAACATTTTCACTCAATAGGTAATTATCTATTATAATCGATTAATTTTTCTCGATTGTTCACTAGTTTCGAAAATTCGTACAACTTGATTTTTATTCAGACAAATTTATACTGAATATTAAAATGAAAAAATTACGTGGTCAATGATTTGACTTGATGTTCTTATTTTATTACAAAAATGATGTTGACCCGTCGATAAATGCCAAACCTGCCAAATTTTGAGAACGAGAGCGAGGTAGGGAATTAAATTTAGCATTCTTGAGGACAGTTCGTTTACATAATTCGTGTCGTTGCAACATTTTGAGAGTGAGTTATACCGGTCAACATATAATCACTCTTTCTTTTTCGTATGTTTTATTTTTTCTTTCGTTTCTAGAGGAATCATTCCGAAAATAAGCTGGTTAAACATGTGCTGGTATATTTATAAGCATCTTCGGTCGTGCGTCACTTGTCCGGAGAATATATAATATCGAAGGAAAGAAAAAGGAACAGGAACGGGGATTGTCGAGCTACGCGAACGTCAGTCCATCAAATGAAACTTCGCCAAATGGATTTTCGAGTTGAGCAATAAATCGAAATGGCACTCCGATCTTATTCTGAACTTCTTATAATTTTCCGGTGTTTTTATACGAATACAAAAAGTTAATATCATATAATTATGTTGTAATATAGAAAGGGGAAAAGGAAGGAAGTTGAAAATGAGGGGACGAAGAAAAAAAATTCGATAAAAGCCAGATCTGTTGCCAAGGTGCAACTAGACCAAAAAATAGTAATTAAAGATAATGAGTATGTTACGTTGTTCTCCAAATACGTATTTTTTTATATCTTGAGTGCAATTTTCTAAAGGTTTTGTCTTGGCACTTTTCACAGAAATAATAACGAAGGCTTGAGAAAGTATTTCAGTAACGGGGAAATTCCAGGGATAGTTTGGAAAACACGAAGTACGGGCGGTATAATATTTTCACTCTCAGAAGCGGGCCGTACATTTCTCTCTGTTCCGTTGATTATAGTCGCTTAGAGGAAATATGGAGTTTCTCTCCTTTTGACTTCGACTTCCTTCGGCTCTGTATACTTCTGTACTTCGTATGCATTTCAAAAAAATTTTATGAAAACGCGTTTTATACCTTGAATTACTCAACAAAATGCTTTGCAAAACTGCGATTCCAATAAACAAAAAGTCTCATCGTGCACACAGGGAGAAAGAATCGGAGAGTTTTGTCGTCGTTATAATGTTTACCAAGTAATCCAATCTCGATTGATTTGCATTGGCCTCGAAGTTCGAAGTACCCGGAGCTCAATCTAACGCCACGCCGTATAAACATTGACGCTATCACTCAGTTCCTCCATCTCTCTCTCTCTTGCTTTAGCTGCGTCGTTCACTCACATTGACGATCTGCGCCAAATGTGAAACGCACGCAAGCAACGTGTGAATTGTCGATGCAATCGCTGTATGTTCCTCGTCAAGCCTAACCACTGTTTCACCAATTTTCCCCAAAAGGTTTGATAGCTTGCGTATTCCGGTAGAACACATTGTACTCCGTGTGCTGCGGAGATTCCGTCAGACAACGAAAATTATCTCTCGAAATATACATCAACGAATTTAAATGCTTTCAAGCATCTTCCCTCTTATCGCTGTCATCACACTCTTAGAGCTGTCGCTACATTCATTTTCGCATTAGTCTAGAAAACTTCGAATTTATATAAATTGACAAACTGTCAAACTTTTAGGCGCGTTGGACTGTTACTTTGCAGGAACTTGGACCCGTCCCAGATATTTCGTAAACAAGCAGTCGAGAATCGTCTCTTGAAATTTTTGCTTCCAGTTTTTAATTGTGAATAATTTTTCGTTCAAATTACACATGGAAATTGTTGAACTGAGAATCAATAAAAAGTATTAAATTTTTACATGTCTGTGTCATTAAAATGTTTCTTCTACATTTATTAATTAAAAAAATTATAGTACTTTGAAGTGCGTACTTTTGGATAAATTTTAAACATATATTCACAAAAAGGACAAGTAATTTCTTGCATGTATATTAGACTGATTCAAAAATAACTTTTTTTTTATTTTCCACCCTACCCGCAGTTTGTTACCTCCAGGAAGATACTAAAAGATGTGTGTCCAAATTGCAGCCGGAAATATTAAGCGGTAGGGGTCGCTCATTGCAAATTTCTATTTCCCATTTAAATAACATGGGAAAATTTTTCTTTCATCTTTGCATTCTTGTAGCTCTCGCAAAAATGGTCGGACCCAAATAACTCAAACACCGTTTTGTAGGAAATGAAACGCTCTACAAAAAATGTTCTGTGACATTTTTTTATAAATCCACTCATTCCGAAGTTATTCAAGATAAAAGTGAAATTTGTAGGAAATTTCACATTTTTTTCTTATTTTCGGCGAACTGGTCAAATTGACGAC
>JAPYYX010003686.1:0-10213 GCA_030522605.1 Cremastinae sp. B BG-2022a | reverse complement strand
TTTCTAACGTGTATTTCTCTGATATATTATGTTCGCTTTAACGACCTTCATTGTTTTTTTATGTTTCGTCTATAGTTATAAAAATAATTATTTTTACAATTTTCTTAAATTTTTTTGCTGCATAGGACTTTTATACTTCATTCTCTCTGTATCACTTGCAAGTTCACTCTTTAACTGCAAAAAGAGGGCCTAAAATTGTCAATTTTCATGCAAAATTTGTGTATTTCTCTGATATATTATGTTCGCTTTAACGACCTTCATTGTTTTTTTATGTTTCGTCTATAGTTATAAAAATAATTATTTTTACAAATTTCTTAATTTTTTTTGTTACATAGGACTTTTATACTTCATTCTCTCTGTATCACTTGCAAGTTCACTGTTTTAACTGCAAAAAGAGGGCCTAAAATTGACAATTTTCAAGCAGCTCACCCGTATCGAAATTATCGGTACTATGGTTCGTTAAACAAAAGTCCATCCCTCGTTTCCAACGAAAATATTCGCTCCTCTTTGCCAATACGTGTTCGCCACCGACGCTATTATTTCACTGACATTCATTACACCGGTTAGCTCCATTGTATCAAATTATCCATAAATGTCTATCCGCGGTAACCCTGGAACGACAAGACGCTCGGAAAATAATTGCTGGAATAAATTATAATTATCGTAATGTGTGAGAGACGAGCCGGAGTATTGAGTTAAATTAATTCATTTCACGGGCGGAAGTGCTCAAAACTTTGAAAATTGATAATACGAATGAAAATATTTTAATCCGAAAATTGAAAGATATCTCTCATCCGACCTCTATAATCCGTTCAATCTGTAACTTATTTCGACTCCTGATTTTATTTCCGACCCAATTTTTTTTAGAAACGTTATTTTTTATTTCAATCTTCCATTTTCTCATGTTTACTTGTCTGAAGTAGCAATTTCGAAAAATCAAGTGATCCGGATCAATGTCCAATTATACAAATTTATAAATATTTTTGTTTTCACTGTGTCTGATTCTCCCATCTTTTTCTTGAGCATAAAGCATATTCTCAAATGTACAAGTAATTTTTCTTTTTTATTCGTTTTTATTTTTCTCCTCTTTTTGTTTAGGCACGGAAGCAAAAATTATGAGATTTTAAGTGACTGAGATCAACGTTTGGTCATACATGTTAATAAAAATCTGTTTTTTTACCTCGGTATTTTATTCTCATATTTTTACTTCAATATAAAATACGTTTATATGATTGTGCAAGTAGATACAAATCTTTCCCTTCCTCCGTTCAGATCTGGGAGCAAAAATTACGAGGGCGTCAGGAACCTCGTCAACGTCCAGTCAGACATCTTTTTCTCCGCCCATTCCTATTCTCCCATCTTCCTCTACTTACTTCTTTTTTCTCAGAAGAAAATTCGAATTTTATCTCGCAACGCATTTCCGATATCCCTCGTATTTGTAAGAGTAGGAGGGTAAAGGTCTATATCAACTGCAGTCCAGGAAAGAGGATATAAATTTCGTGCTGATTCGAAGCTTTTCCGGATTTGGAATCCGAATGGGGTCTAAATCCGTCTCGTTTTCTCGCTTCGGACAAACTTTTTTTTCTACCTTTTTCCATCATTTTTCCTCCCTCTCACACCGACATGTTCTTTCTCCCTTGGTTTCGAGTAAGGAAAACACTTTGTAACGAGGAAAAAGAAACTTGGATTTCCTGGTCGTCGCGCGACTATCTTATCCAGGTATCGGATCGAAAAGTAGAGGAAAAAAAAGTCGAAACGGCTTTGTTGTGGGTAACTGCAAAAAACGGTCTGTCCAGTCGAATTTGGGAGTTGCGCCGTCAAAGAAAATCGTCCATGACCTTTTTCCTCGTCTTTTTAACCTATAAAACCGAACTTTACAAACCGTCTGCCCCGTTGATAACGGTGAACATCGCTCATGTGTAAAATGTCCCGTATTCCAACATATTTTCTTTGTTTTTTTTTTTTTCGTTTGTCAACCGTTGCCCATTGACAGAAATGCAAATTTATTAAGCAACAGCTTTTATCGCCGATAAATTATCGGCGCTCGAAAAGAATGTACTTTCAAGCACTTGCATAAATTATCCTAGCGAATAAATTATCGGAATGAATTCTATGAAATAAATTATCGCTTTTCATGCAAATAATTCGAAGGAAAAAAAAAACTTCAAAGCAGGAGAAAAAGCGAAATCAATACGCTATAAATCTCCGCGAGAATTTTTTTCTCGTTTTCCTATACCTATCTTTTGTTTAATAGCTTTTATCATCGTCCTATTTTATTTCCCCATTTATATGTAGCCTGTCCTTTTTCGTTTTTTTTTTGTTCATCTCTCGCCTGGTAATTTCAAGGAAGTACATTTTCCGGTAGGTTGCCTGGAGCGCGTGGGGGTGGTAAAAGTGAATTCAACAAACGAATAGAAAAATAAAGAGAAAGAAGAGGGAAAAAACGAAGTAAAAGAGAACATTGAGAAGCCCACATTTCCGAGTACTTTCTCTCGCTCGAATCCTCCATCGCGCTTTAAATGCGCGCATTTTTACCCCTTCAACCATCTCTCTGCTCCCTTCTCCTATTCATCCTACGACCTGTTTCATCTTTTACTCGTGGCTTTTAATTATTTTCAGACGAGATTCGCATCGTATTTTCACCACGATGCGCCCAGAACTATTCCGCTCTTTGCGGTAATCCGGTTGACACGGAATTAATTTTTTTTCGAGCCTCCGCGTAGGCTCTTACACCCGCATATGCAGCGTGCGAGGCAACGAGAGAAAAAAAAAGGAACGAGAAAAAGAGATTTGCGGACGGACTTTTGTTAATTTTTTCGTAAGCTCCGATCTTTCGGACGCTTTTGTCGGTACCTCAATGTGAAGGGCTCAAAATTAAAACTCTAAAAGCTCTCAGTTTTTAAAGTTGAAAATGAATAACCGAAGCTCGAACATCAGAAAAAGCTCGAATTTCAAAGACTCGGATGTTCATGTCGGAAAGCTCAAAGCTAAATACACTTGATCATTGGTAATTTACACAAACTCCGAAGTCTTTTAAGCGTGCGAATGCATTACAAAGAACGATTTTATAAAGAGCAATATGGAGAATAGTTCTGCGCACATCATTTTGTCTAGTTTTTGCTAAACTTCGATTTTCGAAGGTTTTCGGTTAACGCTCAGCATTAAGGGCTCAAAATCGAAAGCTCAAAAGCTGAATCGAATAAACTAGAATTGATAAAGTACCAAAAATCACGTTTTTTTTGATAGTTCAGTCTCTAAGACTTTTTCTTTGTATTCAAGCTTTAATACAAAGAAAATATCGCGTAAGCTCGTTGATGCTGAAAGCTCGAAATTTCAATTTTTTAACTTTATGTAGTTCTGAAAGCCTGATTTATAATCTATAATCGCGTGAGCTTACATGAAGGCCAAAAATTCTAATAAAAAATGCTTGAATTTGAAAAGCAAGAGTTAAACAGTCAGATACGGAAGCTCAAATTTAAAAACGCTCGGCAGGATAACTGGAAGAGAAAATCTCACATTCCCTGAGTCTTTAAAGCGTGACATCGACCTGCGTCAGAGAGAGAGAAATTTAATGGAGAACAGTATCGAGTAGTCTACGTAGAAGGGAAGAGGAAGAATAGGGGTTGAGGGTTGGAGGAGACGACGGCAGAATTCTGATTGTATTGTATCCAGCCACGATGATCCAATATGTTGACTATAACGTTCTACGTAAAGGTAATACGTGCTCGTTCAAGCTTCCACAGTTTTCCCCGCCCGCTACGTAGAGGGGGAAAAGGCTTGAGTCCCTCTTTGGAACCTCTGGGAGGCTCCAGACTGGCATTTTGCACCCTCCGCCACGTCGGGCTCGACATTTCGCTAGATTACGCCAGACTCCTTGATTGAATACATCAGCATTCATCAGTACCGAACCCTGACATCCTATTTCAGCTCCTAGACATCCATCCCCGTTTTTCGTTTCTACCGATATGGATTCCAGACTGAGCTTCCTATCTCGGAGCTTTTTCATAATTCAGACAAATTTTATCGATAATTTATTTATTTTATCTCATTTTAATCGTAAGCATATCGAACACTCACTTTTCCATCTCCAATTTTAATCCTCCCTGATTTATGTGACGTTGAATTAATATTTTTGTCCGACCTCGCTTACTCAACCTCATAATAAAAATTCTGACCTTGTCTCATTATCATACTCAATCATAAATCTCAATCCTGATATCGCTCGGTTTTTATATTTGACGTTCAATTCATGTCTTTCACCGCAAAATATTTGATCTCAAAAATGTTGTCCATTGATTTTAATATGTTACTTTTTTAATACGGTTTTACTTTTTCCGTCTTACCCCTCTTTCGGTAAAATGAAAATCAGGGGACCATTGATGACATCAGTCACAGAATAATTAGATAGATACTCGTGTATTAAAAAAAACATAATATTGTTCACAATGCGATAACATCTTTTCGTTATCAATAAAATCAACGTAGAGTCACACACTATTTGCTTCATGAAAGTGGAATGAAATATGAAATAAGTATATTCACAAAACGAAGCAGCCGTTACCTTCTTGTTCGATATGCTGCGATTTTTTTTAAATTCCTTCAATCCTGATGCCCATGAAGGGGTAGTTTCTTTATCGTACCTTGAAAAAACGCAGCACGATAAAATGTTTTTGACAGAAATTGTGATTGCGATATCGAGTTTTTCCATTCCTACGATGAATATTTTTGCCATCCCTTTCATCCACGGATAGTGAAAAATAAAAACATCGATGTGAACTCCCCATCTATGAGATTCGAGCATGCGGTTATAAAATGAAGAGAATAATACGAATTTCAGGTATGCACGTCGCGTACACTTCATGGCGTTGCATCGAATTTATATTTTCGTTGAAAGAGAGAAAACGAAGAGGCAAAGAGAGCGGCGGAGGTTAAAAAAATATACGACTGGATGTCAGAGGGTGGTTTATACATCGTGTGCATTGCAGAGAGCGTAGGAAGGTCGTATCACTGATTACAGGAGGGCCAGAGGGTCGTGAAGTCCGACAGACGAGCGAGTGGGATGATTCTCGCGATTTGTTCCTCGCTATAGGGGTAGGTGGGGGTTGCTGAGCGGTTTACTCGCCGATCACGTATACCTTCATCATTTGCTATGGGTTTCATACCTTCCATAACTCTAGAGAATCCCTATCGCTTGCCTCGAACCGTTGCAATTTCGTCTACAGCGATACGAACGAGGATAAGGGTGAAAGCTCCGCTGTACAGTGAAAATCATGCCAAACAGTCAGACTGTAAGGAAAACGGCGAGTAACGTTATCTTCGCAGGTTGTGTCACGTCTTATAATCCAGCGTGTCTATCGTCCTACTATTTCCCAGGGATCTGTGAATCGAGACAAACCTGCCGTGTTTGTGAAATTTCAGTAGTACAGGTCAAGCTGCGGTCGGACGTGCTATTTCTGCCGTTAAAAGTTTTTGGATTGGTTTCTGAGCTGTAAGTATTGTTTTATTATTTATAGCATTGCATCATTATTTAAATGATAAACTCTTGAATAAATTGTAACTCGGATAGTGATCTGAAACTGCTATGAATTGTGGCGACATTGCGCTTTGATCGAAAAAATTGAGCAGCATGATCAAGCGATTCTTTCAGCCAACTTTTCAGTTTCGACACATTCCATTATTTCGTCTCAAATGCAGTAACGTATTTTGATGCTTAAAAGCGATCCGCTAATGGAATTAACTGTATTTTCCATACCTAGGCGAAAACAAGTAAAATAGGTCAACGCTCGGTCGGGCATGTCGTTACGGCGTTTTAACCCTTTCACGGTCGCTTCCAAACTGCCGCTACCAAAATTCTTTGATCATCTAAACTCTGAAGGAACAATTACCGCGTTAAAAAGGGTTCCAAAAGAATTCACCGGTTATCGGAGCCTTGGAAAATTGCCAGGGGAAAATTCGGCGAAACATTTCCATCTCCCGAGGACGTGCACAAAAGGGTGCAAATCGGGCCAACCGATGAGTATGTGCATACGAAATCGACTGATTCTAAAACACGAATAGAGGCGATGAATCGATAAATTAATTCCAGATGGGGTGTTCCGTGCCGTCCGAAAGGGCTCGCCCCCCAAGTGATAGGCTTATCAGTAGCCTCAATACAATCTATACAATATGCTTGGCTCGAGTAACCAATGGCAATGCCCGATAGAATTAGAATGAAAAAAATCGTGCCCGTCGAGCTTTTGTCAAAAGAGCACTAGATAGTCTGTCAATATAAAAAGCTTTAACACCCTACCAACCCCTCTGGAGAGTATATTGTTTCATATTTTTTTCTCGGAAGCCCTTCCTACCACCCTTTTAGCTTTTTTCATACTAAAATGTCAACGTTGTAAACTCATTTTTTTCTAATTTTCCATTTTCCAATTGTTCTTTCTTTTTTTGTACGTTTTCCAGTAGACATTTTTCACAACCATTCAACGAGAGAAAAAATTATAAGGGAAACCTCTGGAATCAAGAAATACAAAAGATAGGGTGCACGTATCGACACTATGGAAAATACGTTTACCTCTTGAGAAAAAGTGTATGCCATACAATACGAAAGAGGGGACCCGTGACCCGTTTGCATACTCGATTCCTTGTACTTCTGCGAGACGCGTGAAAAACATGTTTTTCGCTGTTTTTTAAATACTATCACTTTCCATAAAAAAATAAAAAAGAGGTCTCTTTTATTTTGACAACGAGTTTTCGAAAATAAATATTTTAAAGTAGAGTTCGATTGTCAGGATCGCTTTATAATTTATATCTTAATAGTGAACAATTATTATCATTATTTTAACCGATTATTAATATTTATAATTGCAGACGAGTTTCTGTAAAGTATGAATTTCACAAAAGTGCGATATTTTTGTCGCGAATTTAAAAATGCAAATAACTGTTTCGTAATCATGTTTTATTTCGACGTAACTTTACACTGATCGGAGCTTGGATTAAGCCCTTTTCGATGAAGCGATCTGAATGGATATCTGTTACCCGCAACGAGAGGGTTTAAAAGCTCGAGCGCATTCAAGTGATTGCGATCAACGCGGAAACCGGTCGAGAGAGTGAAGAGGGGAAATGGGGAGAGGATAAAATAGGAAAGTGTCGATGGGGGTAGTTTTTAAAGGTGGGGTATCAGAAGGCATTATGAGGATTGAGTTTTTCGGTAGATGATTTTTTGAAATCGGTTTTAGGATATGAAAAATAGTAACATAATAACTGAAAAAATAATTTTAATATACAACATAAATGTTGCATCGTACATATAAGCTCAGAATAATAAAAAAACAAGTTGAAAAAAAGTGTGAAAATGAAATACGAGAAGGTAACGATAAAAAACAACCCCCGAGGTGAACCCATATCACTCTGCGTCTTAATCCACGCGGGTTCGATTCTCACGTTAGTTAGCCGACACGGTATACATGCATAAGCAGGTTTCGGTTGCTCTGAAAATACAGAGGAAAAAAAACACTGTGTGATCGTGAATTTCGTTTCTGACCTTTGCCTCTTTTTTCACCCCTAACTGTTTCTCTTTCTCTCTCTCTCTCTTTCATCCCCCAGGCTCTTCGGGGTTGTTTGACTGCAAGAAACACCGCAAGCTCCCTGAAACGTGTGTGGTTGCTGGTAATGCAAAAGTTACTTGGTTCGAAAAAGTACAAAAAAAAATCGAGGAAAAACAAAAAAAAGCTCGGCGATGCCTGAGCCAACCCGAGGCTCCGGGTTCGATTTCTTTTTTCCACACACGCGTACTATCGGGCTCCGGAGATGAGAAAAGACCCGACTTATCGGGTTACCGGATCGAGAGCTGCCGGACAGAATGGCGAAACTCGGAAAAAATTCTAACCCCTAGATCCGGCCGGACGTGCCCTTCCGCAACGAAATTCTTAAGTATCCGGGCGCCTCGATATATAATACACGCCGTGCAACTCGGGAACTTGTGCAGTTGTGTGGAAAAACGAGCGAATCGAACGTTCAGGAAAGGAAAAGAACATTTTTTTTTGTTTCGAATTGTTGTTTTTTGTTCTTTTTGGTTTTTTATTTCATCTTCACTTTTTGTTTTTCGATGTACGAGAACATGTTTGTCACGACTTGTTTCCCGTTACCCTAGCCATTCTAACTTCGTTTATCCTTCGACGACGCTCATCCCTTTTTTCCTCTCATTTCATTTCCCTCGTCCCCGGCTCGTAGCTCCCAGCCTCGAACGCTACACGCTCTCGTATGCACATTATATCCCGTCGCTCGGTTTTTTCACGTCGTTTCGATCCTCGTGAAACTTTTTTCAAATTATACTCTTCGAAACTCACATTAAAAAACGACAACAACAACAACAATGTATATGTATTAGGGTGTCTCGTTTTTAATGAAGAATTTTTTTTTAGTTTCATCTTAATATTCTTTTAGTATGTCAAAAAAATTACTCTTGTGCAACTGAAGCTCCGAAACATCAAAAAGTGGCTCATGATTTTTTATGACGCGTTTAAACAATACGAGAGAAACGTAATTTTCATTTAAAAAACGATCGCAGCCGATTTTAAAGATTTTTGGATTTTTCCATTTTTAATGATTTTTATAAAATGTATTCGTCACTTTATAAATGGGATACTAATAAAAAATTAGAAAATTAATTAACTAATTTGAAAAAATTATAAATTATTATAGGGTAGGGGGAGGGGTACTCAAGAAAATCTTACGATTTCAAGGGTTTAAATATGCTGAATCTGTTGTTTTTTTAATCACAATTTTTGTTAATTATTTCATATTAAGCTTATTAAATAATTATTAAATAATTAATCATATTAAATAAGTTTAAAAAATTATTTCATATTAAACTTCATTAAATTTTGAAATATTGAAAATTTTCTCTCTCACTAAACCTAGCTAAGTTCACTACGATTATCATGAGCAGTGGCGCTTATATTAACCGTTTAAATTACGCTATCCTACCTCACATCACCGTGAATGGTACACAAATTCCGTTTGTCAGCGAGGTTCGCAATCTCTGGGTGTCATATTTACCTTCAATGTATCCTAGAATCCACAGATCTTAGCTATATCCAGTAGAGAACATTTTACACTGCTTAGACTCAAACACAAGAGGCATTCACTTTCCCAGGGACTTGGAAAAACACTGGTAACCACTTTGATTTTACCAATCCTCGACTATTGATGCCATGTATACAATGATCTGACGGAAGAACAGGACAAATTTATAGAACGTCTTCTAAATAGATGCATTATTCTTAATATGCGCCGAGAAGAACTTATTTGTCCTTATACATATATAGAGAGACTGGCGTGGCTGCGAGTGAGCAAGAGACGGAAATATTTTATAGGATTTATGCCTGTCATAAAATATTAAATGGTGATACTCCATTGTATATACGTGAACTTTTTCTCACTCTTTTATCTTCGCGTCCGACTCGTGCTTTGATCCCTGCAACATTCAAAATTCTTTATTGCGCATCACGATTTTACAAAAATCATTTGCTGTTGCAGTAATGTATTTCTAGCACACATTGCCTTTGAATATCGGGGAAGCGAACTCCCTTAGCTAATTCAAAAGATGCTTGCATGCGTATTTATTCAGCAGAGAATAATCTACTATATGTTATGATTGGATTTTCCAGGAACGTGTGTTTAATATGCTGCGTAACGAATGTGTAAGCTTGCACATTTTATTGTAATTTCGCATGCGTATTCTTCTGCTTTTACACTAATTCTGCTTGTTTTTGTTACTCATTTTCTTGTTACTCCATTCTTAATTCTGTATTCTGTTCTTCTCTTTATTTTGAATCTAAATATTTTTATATTCCTATTTTTTTTATATTTCTACGTTATATTTCATATCTTTATATTGTATATGGGTCATTCCATGTCAAATCGACAAATGGTTGGAATCGATCCCTTTCGATTTGGATGAATTTTGGTGGGAAGTGTTCTTTCATCATGAAACAAAGTTCTATCAAAGGGAAACAATTTTTTTAAAGTTATGAAAAATTCAAAATTTCGCTATTTTTCCTATTTTTTTCTAGTGTTTTTTTAGTGTCTCGGGAACTATTGTAGCGATACAAAAAAACCTTTGAAAAGAATACTTGAGGCTATGAAAAACGATACATTTCAAGAAAAAGTTTTAAAAAATGACAAATTTATAAGACTTCAAATTTTTCAAAATCGTTAGAGTTGA
>JAPYYX010003685.1:0-10000 GCA_030522605.1 Cremastinae sp. B BG-2022a | reverse complement strand
TTAAATTTTATCAAAATTTGAAATATTGTAAATTTTCACCAAATTTTTGGGGTACCCCATTTTGCCCCCCGTACCCCATTTTGCCCTCCCCTCCCCTAACAATGAAACATTTTTATTACTATATACGTATTTGCTATAATTTAAAATACAGTAAAATATTAAAAAACAAATAAATAGAGCAGGAAAATAAAAAGTGTATAAAGAGATAAATAAATAGAGAATAAGAAATGAGAAAGCGAACGCGGAGAATGCTCGAGCATCCATGTTGCAGAGTCCTATAGGGGTACCAGGGGGCGCGCAAGGATCGTGCCCGTAATTTTCTACAATTTACCGGATGTGCTTCACAAATACCCGGACTCGTGCATGTTCGCGTATAAATTGTATCCGCGCGTAACGTACGCCCGTGCGCCCGGTTCTCGGCTAAATCTGCGGGGCACGCGTTAACATTCCCGTTCCCGGCAGTGCGCGCTCTCTGAGCGCGCTTGGGAATAGCCTGTCCTATACGCAAACGACGACGACGACGGGACAATAAGTCACGAATTCATGTCCTTTCCATTGTACCTTCTACGTGAATCCGCCACCTATGTCTTTCTCTTTCTCATTTTCTTCTCTCTTTATTCCGTTCTCTCTCTCTCTCGCTTTTTCCTTTCTGCACGTTCGCCAAACGCATCCGTATGACTCTCTCGAGATGTATAACATGTTATATGCAATAAAGCATTCCCCAGGCCTGAATTTCCCGTCGAGGACCTCAGCTTTTTTTTCACTCCCTGAAGACTTTTCGTCAAAGAGATTTTTAGCTTTGGTCTATTTACTCATTTTTGATATCAGAAATTTACAGAGTTATTTGTTGAATAAAAAATTTTCAAAAATAACAAAGAAATAATTTTTTTAAATAAAAATAAATTTGAAATTTTTTTGAATAACGAGAAAGTAAAAATTTGAAATATTTGTTAATTTTAGTTTGAAAATTGCATAGACTTTTGGATTTAGTGTTTTTGATTTTTAGCTCAAAAATTAATTTGTCAGATATTTTATAATTTATGGTTGGTATTTTTTTTTTTTTATTAAATATCTGACTGTCGCGATCTAATTGATAGCATAAGCTGATGAAACGTGGCGAACACTTCGTATTTCAGGAGGACAGAGCAAATTTCGTAGAGGGTGGAAAACGAGAAAAGGGAAAAAAAGGGACGGATATCTGGAACACCGAATACGACAATTTCGTGCTTGCCAATTAAAGTCCGGCTCGTTCGAATCTCTCCCTCGTCCCTCCGCGGCCAAACGTCGGACATTAGCAAGGGGAAAAAGTCGAAAAGCGTGTTTCGTAGCCTCGTTCATTTTTCAACCCTCCATTTTTTTGCTCGTATTTTTTCCCATTTGTCCTTTTGGTATATTTTATTGATTAATTTTTTCATCCAGTAGATTCCATTTTTGTATTTTTTACTGACTAAATTTTATATTTTGATGTTTGTACATTTTTCGTTTTTTTATTTCTTATTTAACTGTACAATTTTCAACATTTTTCTGTTTTTTATATTTTAATCTCGAAAATTTAATCTAACGTTCTTTTTGATGATTTATTTCTCGTTTTTTCTCTCTACTTCGTTTGCGATATTTTTCTCTTTTTTAATCTTTCCCTCGTTCGTTCTTTTTTCCATTCAAACTCTTCCTATATCCAGAAACTAAACCAAAAACAGCGAAAAAACTTTTCCGTGCACACCGCTCGCTTCCTTGACCGTTGTCACTTTTATTTTACGTCGGTTCAACTTCGTTACACCGCGAGAGCCCGGAGCCAATTATCTGTGTCGATTGTTTAATTAAATCTTGCTGCTGGCCGCGAAAAAAGAGCTTCACGATCGAACGCAAAGGAAAATCGTCGTTTGCCGTTTTTTCCATTCGAAAATTTCATTCTCAATTTCGGTATCGACAATAATAATAACGAGTCGACCGTGGATTTTGATTAAATCTCGAGCGAACGAAATTTTAATCTCTTTTGAACTTTTAAACAAATATTAAAATTTTTTTTTACTGAAATCTAAAATTCTTTACATTTTTAAATATTTAAAAATTTTGTATATTCCGTCAAAACATAAATTCGAGTTTCTAGATACAAAAAATTATATTTTTAATTAATATTTAAGCTTATTTAGATTCGAAGTACCTAATTTAAGATTTTAATGCACTCTTACCAAAATATTGACAAAAAACAGCGTGTCTGGGATTCGTTCGAATATCATTCTCAATTTCTTTTGAACTTTTAAACAAATATTAAAAATTTTTTTTAATCAAATCTAAAATTCTTTAAACATTTTCAAATATTTAAAAATTGTGTGTATTTCGTCAAAACATAAATTTGAGTTTCTAGAAACAAAAAATTATGTTTTTAATCATTTTTAAGTTCATTTAGATTCGAAGTACCTAATTTAAGATTTTAATGAACTCCTACCAAAATATTGACGAAAAACAGCGTGTCTGGATTCGTTCGAATTTCATTCTCAATTTCTTTTGAACTTTTAAACAAATATTAAACATTTTTTTTAATCAAATCTAAAATTCTTTAAACATTTTCAAATATTTAAAAATTTTGTGTATTTCGTCAAAACATAAATTTGAGTTTCTAGAAACAAAAAATTATGTTTTTAATAATTTTTAAGTTCATTTAGATTCGAAGTACCTAATTTCAAATTTTAATGAACTCCTACCAAAATATTGACAAAACAGAGCGTGTCTGGATTCGATCGAAATATTAAAAAGAAAATGAGGAACTTTTTTCCAATATCAAGTCATTTACTCTCTCCTCTCAAGCTCATTGTTCGACGAGCATTACGGAAAAATCTCGGTTCGTAGCAATAATAGGAAAAAAAAGGAAGAAAATAAAAATATTCTCATTCAAGGGATGATCTTGCTCCCCTCATTAAACCAAGTTAGACGAGCTCGCGTTTGCAACCAAGTGCGAGCGACGATAATGAAAGAATTCGTCGGGGATGTTAATGAGCGCGCATTTTCCCGGTCCGGAAGGAACGACGAAAAACCACGGAAGCGCTTCGAGCCACGTCGAGAGATAAATACGCGGCGAAAGAGACGGAGAGAACGTGAAGAATGATGAAGGAAAAGAATGATGAAGAGAAAAAAGAAGATGAAACGAAACGAGAAAAGGAAAACAAGTGGGAAAAATAAAACTGCGAGAAGTTCGCTCGCGTCGTGTGTGGGTGGACTCGAGTGGGAGAAATTTTCTAAAAGCGAAAAGAAATCGAAGCCGGAAGTGCGAGATACGGCACGAGTTTTTCTTCAAGAGGAAGAGAAAACAATTTTTTTAGTGTCTACATAATAACAGACACGTGAGAAAAAAATCGAAGAATTAAAGAAAAAATAATTAAACTGTTTTAATAATAAATTAAATTAATTAATAATTAATAATTATTAATTATTCATTAATATTAAATAATAATAAATATTAAAAATCAATATCAATAAATAAATTATAATTTGTTGTTAATTTTTTTTTATAATCTCGATGAAAAATAATTTGTTATATAACAATTAAATGGTCTTTAAGACTTACATTTGAGGATCTGAGAAGAAAAGATTTGAAAAGAAATTTAATGATAATAGACGAAGATCAGAGATGGGAAAAGAATAAAAAAAAATAATAGAAAAAAGTCCCATTCTCGTGAGATGGAACGTGGAAGCGCTTCCACAGTCCCGGGATTAAGTTGTGAGTGCGCGAGCTCGCTATGAAACGAATTACGCGAGAGTTACGGTCCCTCGAAACTCGACTCATGCGCCAATTAGCCATCCTCGCGGTATATGTGGAAAAAAAGACAAGGATACGTCTGAGCATTCACTTCGCTTCGTGACGCATCTCAAAGCGGTGTCTTCGCTGCGTTGTATTTTTCGTTCATAAATTTCTCGTACGAGCATACAATTTCTTTTCTTCCTTTCTTCATTTTTTCGACGTCTTCATCATCGAGTACCATTCAGTTCTTTCCTCATTGCTTCTGAATACAGGAAGGAAGAGCTTGAATCAAACTACGATAAATATTTTTGAAAAAATGTTAAGAATTTTGAAGGACATTTTATTTTTTGATATTGGAACATTTTGTTATAAATAAATGTCAAGAAATTTTCTAGATGGAAAATAAAAAATTAAAAAATAATACAAAATTAATAAAAAAATTACGTTATCAATTTTTTGACGTCAGTCTATAATTTTGAAGAAGAAAATTATTTCTCACGTCATGCGTCATAAAAAAATACAATTTCTTACATTATTATACTTCACGAAAAGTAGAAAAGTGCAAAATGTCGTAAAAGTGATATTTCGTGAAAAATCGCGGGCCGATAGTTTATAGCGTGAGTATACGTCGAATCGTGTGCTCTGTGCAACAAAAGGAGGCAAAATCTTGCCGGGTGGTCACCCGGAAGTAATTGAGCTGATCTAGAGCGTCAAGGATCGCTCTAGGCTATTCTACACTTTCCTCGGCTCCTCCTTCACAGGCTTGTCCTTTCTTCCAATGCCCTTATTCATCTCTCCCTCTCATTCTTGCTGTCCTCTTTGTTCGTCTCGGCACGGTCTTATCAGAGAACGACCTGACCACCGGTGTACCTTGGACCGTGTGATATCCCATTTTACCCACTGTAGCGGGCTTATCCTGGACGCGAACACAAAAGGAAGTCCCTCGTGAGCGCGACTCGATAAAGAGAGAGAGAGAGAGAGAGAGAAGAAGAGAAGAGAAAATGTACGTGAGAAATGAGAAGAAAAAATAAAATAAAAAAATTTTAAGAAAATAAAATAATGACGTGGACATAAAAGAGAAAATGTCAAATCATGAGAAAAATAGAGTAGGGGATAAAATTCGAGAGAATAGAATAGAAAATAAAAATAAAAAATTTTTCCGAGAAAAAAATCCAAATTTAAAAAGTTTAAAAAATTAGTAACTGTAAAAAAACGATTACATTAATATAATTAATATATTACAATATGTAATTCGTAAATACATAATTCAGGAGACAGAGAAAACTCCAAGAACGGAGATAAAAACTTTGGCGAGAAAAAAGCAAAGAAAAACAAGAAGTGGAAAGATAAACAAAAAAAGGAAAAAATATTCTAGAAAAAAGAAAACAGCGAGACAAGGGTCGAGAGAGCGTGTCGAGAAAAAAAACGAAAGGCTGAAAAAAAGGGAGAGATAAAAAAAATAAGGACGCAGAGGAGATTAAGTGTGAGAGGAGAGTCAGGAGGAGAGAAAAGCTCCATTGGTCGAAAAGCAAGACGGGATCAAGCTTTCGCGGTTCGGCCTTGGGCGTGTTGGCCGAGCGAGATAGCGAGGCCAACAGACGGTGAACATGCTCCGTTTCACCTCTACCGGGGCTCGATCAGCTTTCCGATAATGAAATGATCCGTCGTTTCGAAGCTTCGCTGGCTCGCCATCCTGCATCCTGTCTCCAGCTCGGTGCATCGCCTTTGCCAGCCAGCGGACCAATTCGAGAAAGCTCGTAAAACCGTGAATGTAAATCGACAAGAAACGTCCATTGGAGATTGCATTTTTCACTGCGAAAATATTCACGATTTTTTTACTTTGAATAATTCAAACATTTTCCAGCTAATTTATCTGGGAGAAGAAAGTAAAAAAAAAAAAAAGAGAAAGAGGTTAAAGGGAAAGGGTTGAAAAAATCCAAGTCGAAGTTCCGAGGAACGAATTTCGCATATTGAAATCGAAAAAAGTGAGCTTTTCAAATATTCGTATATCGGTAGTAAGTTAGAGGTATAATTTACGGGCACTGGAGAGGCGATTTCGCGCTCCCGAGTTGAGTCCTCGAAAGGAGCGAGAGAGAAAAAAATGGAGCGAAATTCCATCTCGACCGATCCGCTGGCGCGCGGGATCTTCCGCCTTTCCGGTCGGAAGCGCAGTCCAGAGGAGAGAGAAAACCGGAAGAGGAATGACGGAGAAGGGTATAGGAAAAGGGTGAAAAAGATCTGGAATCGCAGACAGAGATCGGAGGATTTGAGGATATAGAATGACTGGAAGGTGCATTTTACAGATCCGCCAAAGAGCCGAAAACGTTCACACGTACGTTTCGGGAATAAATTCTCGGTAGAAGGCGTCCGGGAGAGGGACGGATATCCGCTTTTCCGCCTCGCCAATTATTCGAGCGTTCGCATTCTGACTGCCATATAATATACAGAGAATATCGCCTTATATACGAGAGCATACACATCTACTCTGAATATGCAGGGTGTCTCGAAATTTTGCAGTCGAAACTAAGAAAATTACATTCGTTATGAAATTTCGAATCTAAAAGTCTTTGAGCGCATTCCGATCCGACGCACCGGTACCGAGTTATAGAGCGTCAAGCGCGAGCCAATCGCTCGGCGCTACGTGGCGCTCGCTGATTGGTCGATCTTTGACTGTCGATAACTTCTAAACGGTTTGTCGGATCTAAAAGCGCTCAAAGACTTTTCGACTCGAAATCTTATCAGCAATCCGATTCTTCATGAATAATTTGATTATTTATTATTCAAGGTTTTTAATATTGAATTTAGAAACACCCTATATGCAATAATGCTTATATCATCTCCTTCTTTTCTGGACCTGAGCGCGAGTCGTAAAGTCCGTCTTTGGAACGTGCTAGTCGTGCGAAAATCGTTCTGCATTTCTCCCTTTCGCCCTTTCCTCCCTGTCCACTCTGACGGACGATTCTCAGCATGCATAAGCCGAGACGTGACTTTGTGCGAATACACATCAGCTCGTTGCTGATCAAACAGAATCGTCGAAAAACACTTTTTCCACGACGCAAGGACTCTCATAAGTTCGTGAGGTCATTCAACGAACGAATATATCGTTCGAATTGAAAATCCCTCAGTCATCTCAAAAACCTCCCAAACCCACTATATCCAAATAAATGAAATAAAAAATAATCTGTAAAAAATCAGAACGCACAAAAGATTAACCCGACCGACATATTTTTTATTTCTCCACAGGATTGAAAAAAGCTCTCAAAATTTCGTAAATCCTCCGGCATAGAGGTTGGAAAAACTTTTGACAGATTCTCCGAGTAGAAAAAAGAGAAAGAGACGAAGAGAAAGAAAGAAAAAAAATCTCTTTTTTTTCTCTAACGAAGTAGAGGCAAGTTAAAACTATAATTCGCTGCGGATTTGAGGTTATATATAGATGAAAGTAAGAATGGGAAGAATAATTGCTCGGGGTTTTTTTTCACACGAGGCACCGGACTATAATGAGGCTCGAGCTTTTTAGCAAATATACACGAACATGCGCATAGAATAAACGTACATGCATACAATATCCATGTATATATAGACGTATATATATATTTTATACATAGCATATACTTTATACATGCGCGACCGTATTCATAATCCTGGGCTGGAGAGTTCAACTCAAACGCGATTCATTCGCGGGCGAAACGATGAAATCGTGTCGTTCAACACGCGGAACCTCGAGGGTAGTTTTCGCAATGGCGCCCCCGTTAAAAATGCTTTATGTTGCGGATGGGGAGAAAAGAGATAGAAAGTGAGAGAGAGAAAGAGAGAAAGCGGGAGCGTGAAAAAAAGTGGAACGAGGAGAGGGAGAAAGTCATGAAAGTATGAGAGAAAGAGACAGAAATGGATGAGAAAATGAGAAAGAGCGAGAAAAGTGCGAAAGAGATAGAAAATTGAGTGAAAGAGAAAATAAAAAAGATAAAAATGCTTCGAGGCCCCCGAACATCTTTGTCGTTACAGTCAAGTAAATATGGGCCAGGTCGCGAGCTTTTTTCTCATTTCTTCTTCTTCCGTAATGTGATCTGTACCGAGGAAAATTCTTGATTTTTTTTTTGCGTTCGGTTTTGACGAGCGATTTTTTTTTTTAACAGAAAAATCCTTGGCCGAAATAGAATTTTTTTTATTTGTATTTCGCAATTGCAAAAAAATAGCAATGAAATAAAAACTGTACGAGAGGAAAAATCGAGGGAGGAATGAAATATCAGACGCGAACGAAAAATCATTCCATGAGAACGCCAGAGAAAAAAAATTATTCGGGGAAGCTCAAAAAATGCGCATGTGCGAGATGAAAAATCGTGAGAGGGAGAAATTTTCCCAGTAACGAAAACAAAAAAGGGATTGAATGGAACACGTGCCGCGCGCTTTTTTCCCTCAACATAATGGAGCTTTTTTCCTCGCTGACAATTTTTTGAACCGGTAAGCTTTCCGGTGACATCGTCAAACATCGATGCGCCGTTTTTTTTCCATGAAATCGTTCTCTCCGCCCGTGAACAATGCAATCCGAGAGAATTTTCCAACAGAGTCTTTGCTAACGATACGAAAACTTCCCGGAAATACCACACGAGCTTTAACGATGTCCAATCAATTTTGAAACGAGTTTTCATGTCAAAGTTAATTTTTCCTGATTTTCGCATAACGAGTTTATATAATTTTTCACTGAATTTCACCGTCGAGGAATAAAAAGCTCGAGGCACAATGAGTTTATTAAAAAGCTTTCGAGCTTTTTTATCCTCAAAAAAAATTTTCTTTCTAAATTATCCTTCGCATTTTTAAATTTTCAACTTTTAGGCAACTCCCTAAATTATTAAGCAATGATATACGATCGCCATTAAGAATTTCCCGGTGTTACCCCGTAATATTAAAACCGAAAAAAAGGAACCAGCGGAAAATGAAACTTTAACTATTATCCATGTTTATCGGGGTAAGACGGGTCGAAAGAGCGATAAAAGCAGTATAATAATATAAACGGGACGAAATTCCTCCTAGAGCTCGAGCATAGTGATTTCCATCTCTTTTTATTATTATTATATTTATTTATTATTACACCAGGACCGAAATAACTTTGGATTAAATATGTATGTGTATTAGAGGGTTGGGAAAAACTCGAAGCGAGTTATATACGAAAAAAAAGAGAAAAAAAAATCAGCCCTGCGCAGGTTTCCTCGCGGAGTTTTCCAGGAGTTTTGATACGAAGATCGGATCCTCTCGGGTCATCGTGACACGAGCTCTTTTTCTTCCTTCTGTACGCGAGTATACGCTCTCCTCCTCGTCCTGTATATGTATTATAAATAAATACAAGTATATACGGACTTTCAGTAAAGTCCGAGGACACTCAAGCTTCGCCATCATCGGTACTGCTTTTACTCGTAAAACATGCTTTTACGAGAATCGTATAAAAGTTAAAGAAAAACGTTGCAAGGCTCCGCGAGCCACATTTTCATTCTCTCTCGTTCTCGTACCTTCTTCGTCGTCGTCGTCGTCGACGTCGTTGTCGTCTTATTCTTCCTCTTCCTCCATTTCTTCATCGATTTTGAACACTTTGTGCTTATCCAGCACTAAATTTATACCCACGTGCATCGACTCTCAAATTCTTTATTTTTAAAGTTTGTTCTCTCGAACATGCTTTTCTTAATAAACGCGGATTTTTGTGCATTTCGATATTGTTTTTTTTGTTGTTGTGACCTAGATTTTTGGTTTTAGTTATTTCATTGTTTGCTATGTGCTGTTTTTGGTTTTGAGATAATTTTTTTGTAATTTTACTAATCAATTTTTACTAAATAATCGACTAAATAATTTACGCATCGACTCTCAAAATCTTTTCTATTTTTAAAGATTGTTTTTTCTCGAAATGGATTTGCTCAATAAAAGTGGATTTTTGTGCATTTTGATAATGTTTTTTTAGTTGCAACCTAGATTTTTGTTTCTTGTCATTTTATTGTCTATTTCAGACTATTTTTTATTTTGAGATAATTTTGTTATAATTTTGTAAATCAATTTCTACTGAAAAATCAAAAATTTTACTAAATAATGATTTCATTCAATTTTTCTTGACTAAAAATCCTGAAAAGAATTTAAAAACCTTGCATAGTACATTGAAAATCGACACGAAACAAAATTTAGCAATGTTACGTCCCAAGGTTACCGAGAGATGCGACAGGCAAGACGAGTGCCCCCGTTTAGACGAGAATGTGCTCGTCAGGGATGAGAGCGCGCTGTCGATCG
>JAPYYX010003684.1:0-13606 GCA_030522605.1 Cremastinae sp. B BG-2022a | reverse complement strand
GGGTTTTCTGCAGTTTTCCCGTGCCCATGTGCAAACATGTGCGAATGCGATACAGGTTAGGACTGAAGTCGGCTGCAGACGCAATTGGGGGGGAAATAGCGGGAAAAAGGAAAAATGCTGGAATGAACCATGGAATAGACGGTTCTGAATGGAAGGGGAATATCGTGATTGAAGCTAGAAGCTGTACGAAAGGAAACCGAACTAACTAAACTAAGATCGTGGTTACAGATAGGAAATATGGTACAATGAGAAAAAAAGCTGTAAAAACTCGAAGAGGGTATGCAGGGTAAACTCAATAACTAACTAACTACATTGTGTAGTTTATTTCTACATGTATAATATTTTCGCCAAATGTGAAATTATATAAAGGTTCCAGTCTAAAACACTCGGACTCCATCCTCGAATCTCCATGGTACGTGACAAACAAGACAATACATCGAGATCTTCAAATAGAAACAAAACCAATCAATTGATTAAAAGATTCAGTGAAAATTATGAAAAAAAAAATTGCAACTCATCCCAATGAGTTAGTGGAAAACTTACTTGACAGTGATTTCATGATAAGTAGACTAATAAGTGATAACTTCAAACAGAACCAGCAGCTCGCACAATTATTTATTGTTATTTTTAGTAACAAATTATAATGGATCCTACATGTTAATAAAAAATATGTATATATTTTTGATATTACTCTGACGAAAATTTGATTTTAAGAAGTTTACTTGTATACCGAACTCGACGAAATCACGAGCTTTCAACGTTTAGAATCAAAACAAACGTGACAGTTGATAGAACTCGATTTTACGAGGACGAATATAAATGCAAGTGAGACAAAGTTCAATGTCGTGTATACTGTCAGCTGTTGTAGCGAATAGCGAAATAAATAATCGTACGAGAATGGAGGCACAAAAATCGAAATTTGTAGGTGTGTGGAGCTGCAAGAATGGCCGACGTCAGTCAAGGTGAGCAAACGAGAGTAATCGATATTTTCAAGGCAGTTAATTGTAATTAAAGTTCGCGTGATCCTTGGTAGTTATAAACTTTACTGGACGTTTGCTCCTTCATCCTCTCTCTTCCTCTTATTTCCTTCTCGTACTCGCGATTAACAATCGATTGAAACGTTGCACAAGCACTCGAAAAATTCCACGCTCTCTGGGGCTTTGGACTTTCAGAAAATTTTTATCCTCTCCGCGAAAAAAAACGTATCGTAGTGTCATAAAAGTCGACCTTTCGACCCGTAAATTTTCCGCTTTTTTCTTTAACTCGCTCTATTTTATGAAACACCCACAGTTGGAAAGATAAAACTTAAGGACGTAGAAAAAATAAAAATATTATGCTGACTCGGTTATATGAACAGTTACCCGAATTATTTCAACGTTGAATTCTAGTATTGTTAAATGTAACGGAATTATCAATTTGTGATAAATTTATAAAATATTTATTTATTGTGAATATTACAAATACAAAATTTTTTTCAAATATTACAAGCATCATCAGAAATTGATGAAATTTGGAACTGATGAAATTAATGTTCATAATTCTTTGTAATTGGTAATATTGGAATGGTTTGTTAGCGTTTATCAAAATTACGTTGAATATTTTACATTCTTAAGTATTTGAAAACAAGACGATGCAATAAAAACAATCTCTCTCGTTTTCATAAAATCCCCACTATTGAAGCATGATCTGATCCTTTCTAGTGTCATGATTCCAAATTTCCCCAATTTGCTTCTTGAATATCCCAAAGTGTCCATCCTCATGTTTATACTGCAGTCGAGATCTTTATCTCATTGATCGTAAACGGTTCGGTCCTTCAAGTTAATTTTCGCGTTTGGAAAAAATGTTGGTTTATGAATTACAGTGACAACTTATTAATATTTTTTTAAATTTATATTACTTTTGTAATGACTAATCAGTGAAATAATTTACGAATCACAATCAATTCAAACGTTTGTCCTAATAGCGAATTATTATTTCATGTTCTCTTGTTAAAAGTCCGGAAAGTTTTTAATGCCAATCTTTTTTCGTTGTTCGACTTTTGATTTCAAAAATGATTGAAAAAATTTCAAATACATAGTGATGAATCAACACAAATTAATCCAAATCGGGAAAATTAATTTTTGTGTAATAAAATATGTTCTTTCGCGAATTCTGTGGATAATCTATTTCTTTTGATAGTATGTAAATCACGATAATTTTGTAAGATGATTTCAACACTGGTTTCGATTTATGTTATGAAAATTAATTTTTTTGTTCGTGATAAATGTGCGCCTGTGAATTGGACTGATTCTTGAACGGGTGGTTTTCAACACATCTTGCGTTACGAGTCTACAATGTTCAACCAGGATGCAGTCAAATTTGAGTTTGGACCATCGAACTATACTGCAACATCTATAGGATCATTGAAGCTGTGGTTCGCAGAGAGGGTGAGTTTGAATTTGAACTATTTTTTATATTGGATTATTTCAAGTATTTTATTTTATATTATAATTATATATTATCAATTCGAATTTACGTGAAAAATGACCCATGCGTTGAAAATACATTTTTCTTATCAAAGTTGGTTATCCTTATAAGAATTTACGTGTGTATTACAAGCGCGCCCGTACTACACGACATAAGACCCTGATCAGGAATAACCAGCACATGGAAGATTGAATCATGTTCGATCAGGTAATCAGATCAGGATATTGCAAAAGTTCACGACAAGATATTATACTTAATGTCGGATCACCCTTCGAAAACATTGCAAGGTCCCTACGTGGAATCGTGTTATCTCTACAAAATTTGTCGTTAGGGTGAACAATAGCTGGTGAAAATCGTACTGGTAATTTTTTCTGATTTTCTAGGAGTAATGGATATTTTAGTTTTAGTCGGTAGTCTTGAAACAGGAGTTCCATACGGGCAATTGAATTAAACCTCTCTAATGCGATTTGGACCTTGCCACCCCTTGGCTACGGATCATCCGGCTTCAAAAGTCAACAATCGTTACCGCCTGTCGATTTTGGAACACCTTGCCTTGTCCCTTCGTAATATTAGCTCGAAGCTGGTCTTCAGGAGTCCATTGCCGGCTCACCTCCTGGTCCAGGGTGAGTTCGAGACGTGATCTTGGTCCATTGTCTTGAAAGTCTCATATATCTGGTAATGGCTCACCTCCTGGTCCACGGTGAGTCCGAGATGTGATCTTGGTCCATTGTCTCGAAAGTCTCATATATCTGGTTCATCGAAATCACTAGAGTGGCTAGTCTCACACACACACACACAAACCTCTCAATTTTCTCAATCCCTCAGTCGATCTCGAATCTTGTATAAAGTGCTCTGCTTTTGATTTTACTAACGCTACTGTAATGCAATTTTGTACATACATATGTATATGTATTATTGGGATCTGACAAAAGTTGACATGAAATCTGGTGGCAAATTTTCCAACTACAGACGAGGTGAATACCCAATCGAAAACTACAATTATTATAATCATTATTTGGAAATCACTAATTTATGATTCAGGTCATTGATCAGACAAATTTTTCAAGAACCGGAAAATTCCAAATACATCATGCTTTTATCAGCCTTTTTAATCCATTTCACTCTATTATCGCTGATTCTTTTGTGTTTTTTCGGCTAGTCAAAGTTTCGGAGTCTACCGCGAAGAATTTTCGGCTCGTCTCTTAGTTTAATTTCGAACTCGCGGTAGATGTCCAGTGCAGACACGCAACAGTCGAGTTAACCCCGGCGGAATCGAGGGTGGTGAACCGTGTGACGATCTCGTGCAGGCCAGTCTCGAAACGAACGAACCACAAACGGCTCGAGTACAATATATTTGTGCACAGGTGTGCGTCTGTGTACGCAACCCGTATATAAATCTTCGGTGCACTTAAACGTGAAAGTAAGAGTAACACGTGACTCCAGTATGTAAATCGTCTTTTATGTCCATTTACTTTGAAACAGTGCATCCGCGGAACCTTCGCGTGCGATTCTTAGCTTCGACCATTTCCATTTTAGTTAGGAACGCAAGGCGAAAAATAAATAAACTATACATATTTCCTAGACGTTTATTCTAGATTGAATTTCCCAGCAATTTTAATGATCCCTCGAAAAATTTATTGACCTCCGGTCTTAAAACAAACTAGGTCAGAAAAGCAAGATGGCATTAAGAAAAACGTCTTGAAAAAACGAAAGATCAGCAGGTTAAATTCGAAACGAATTAAATAAATCTCCGAAACGGCGAGAACAAATCCTCTAGATAAATAAACCTTCCGGTTGACTCTAATGGTGGCAATAAACTTCGCGGCGATAATTAGTACGGGGTCGTCATCATTTCCTAGAATAATTTTCGAAAGTTGGTGCTCTTCGCAGTCACTTAAATTTTTTTTAATTCCAAGCGAACGTTCCGGGGCCTAAAAATAGGGTCTATAGAAATGTCAGTGTGCATACGCTCCCGCTCTTGAGAGACGAAATTTGGGGGAAGAGAACGATGATTTTTTATTCGTCTCACCCTCTTACATTCCTAATCCTCACTAACCCCATTTTATCGTAGCTGTAAAACATTAATCCTCCAGCGTGCACCCTTTCGAGGTTGTATCAGCGTCAGGTTCTTCTGTGTATATCGTGGAAAGGCGATTTCTCAGCGGCAATCACCGAGGAAGATTCGCTCCTCGAGATTGGACGGAGGATCGTACCCGGAATACGAGATCCATCCTAAGGGCCGACTATCTCCTTTTTTACTTTAAGTTCGCGCAAGTTTCACGAAAGTGCTGGGCTCTATATCTTTTTATCCGATTTATCTTCCGAGATTTTTATTTTATTTGCTTTTGTACATGGATCTCTTTTATCGGGAATAAAAGTTCCGCCATTTTTATACGGATTTAAAGTGAACTTCTTGGATATGAACATTTTTTCCAAGAATTCCGCAACGTAGTTTTGGATTTGTGTGCGCAGTTGTTGGATAAAAGTTGAAATTATTTTGGAGCGGATCTGTCGAAAATGCGATTGTCTGGGCTCGAGGCGACTGTCATTACCAGAAATTGGAATGTATCAGGACGAAAATCTATAATTTCATTTTCGAGGCCAGAATTTAGGTCAGATATATTGATAAAATAGAATTGCCTTGAGGTGTATCAATATAATATTTTGAAAATGTCCATTCTCAAATATTCCATAAATAATATAGTGTATTAATATAGATAGTACACTTTACAAACACGCGCTTCGCAGACAAAGCGCACAGAAAAAGAACAGCTGAAACAACCACGCTTAGAAATTTAATAGGGATTATTCACAATAGAAATCCACTCTACAACCCTAGAAATATTACTTTTTACAAAA
Organism: Cremastinae sp. B BG-2022a; assembly: GCA_030522605.1. NCBI lineage: Eukaryota > Metazoa > Arthropoda > Insecta > Hymenoptera > Ichneumonidae > Cremastinae sp. B BG-2022a. The sequence continues at coordinate 8,281 of JAPYYX010003684.1, read as the reverse complement.
ATAAACAAAAAACACCCTCATAAATGACAGAATTAATTATCTAACGAAACTATTTGCTATTAATCAATTAAAACATTTGTATTCCTGTCACGAAGAGCCGTAAATTGTAGGCGCATAAGTGAAGCCCTCAAAAAATTTTTATTGAATCGTTAATTAAAATCAGTGAAACGGTGTAATTATTATCAATAAAATGAAGAATAATCTTTTTAAGCTGCATGTTTTCACTTAAAAAAATTTCTAGATCTTCATTAGTGATTTTCTGAATTTGACGACCCCGCATTTTGGCGTTTTTGTGATACTTTGTACATTAGATTTTTACATTTCTTATTTCAAACTTTAATATCTTTTCAAAATGTTCGCTGACCCTACATTTTTATGTGAGAAACGGATTCGTTATAGTTTTATCTTTTAATATGTTTCTTACAATTAGTTATTAGCTTGCCATCGATTTGAAATGGTTAAAAAAGGAAATAACATATAGCAAAACCTTTCGGTCGATTGCTTTACATGCAAATTAGTTTTTTCTCAACGTTACTTTTTTTGCTTAAACCTTCGGCAAGATACCGTTCTTTTCTTTCCAAACGTTTTTATGGATATTTATTTCTTATCTAAAAAAAATTTCTCTCCTGTCGTATATTTCGTTTCATGATAGGGATACCTTGTTAAATGAAGGGATGACATGAGGTAATTAAGAAAATCTTACGATTCCAAGGATTTAGATATGCCGAATCTTTTGTTTTTTAAAAGGAACAGACACTAAAGATGTATAAGTCCCTTTTTAAAAACTTCATGAAGTTTTTTCCTTTTGTTGAATCGAGTCTGTCATTTTTCGTGCGAAATGTGTCTGTACGTTTCAGTTTCGTTTTTCGTGCTGTACACATCATTTTCAGTTTTGCTTTTCGGGATTAATATTGGTTTTTCGTGTTTTACACTTGATTTTCGGTCTTCGCGAAAAATGAAGTTACACGAATTTTTGCGTATCGTTGATAATCGTGACATGTTGGTTGACTCCTTAGTAGAACAACACGTCATCACGGAAAACGTAGTTTGTCGCGATTGCGGGACGTTTTTAATATCTAATCAACAAAACAATTTTAACGTTGAAGTGTACCGGTAACACATACAAAACGGTGAACAAAAGAAAAAGACAGAAAATACGATGTACATACAGCGTCTCGGCTTTCACTCGGACGTGGTTCAACTTTGCGCGGCTACGATTTTGTATTATTATTAATTAAACATTGTTTTTTTAATTGCCTTGGGAACATTTTTTACTGAATACTGAACCCAAATAACTTACCGATGGAGGTACTTAGCCGAGAGAGTCGATAAAAACGTACCAGTAAACCGTACAATATAGATATACACGTAAAGATTTACGGACTAATTTTTAAATTGATATAACTTTTTATTGAGAGATGACCGATCTAAATTTCTTTTTGCCTTATGCTCAAGGGACCGTAGACTATCATTTCCACCACCCACCACCCTCCCCGGGAGGGGGTGTGTAAAAGCCATATTTACCAAAGATTCTTGTCAATAAGTAGCAAAATACTACTACTACTACTATCACTAATATAAATTCAACTACTTAAATAAAAATGCAAGATGACCGTCAGGACGCGATTTGAATTCTTCAAATACGAACCCTTTCGCAAAAAAAAGGATAACCCTTGGATGTCTTTGCTAGTGTCATTGCACTCTTTGAGAGAAAGAGAGAAAGGACGAGAGGTTGTCGCACGCATTGAAACCCTATTGAACATCGAGTTACAATTCCCGAAAACAGAGACCGGAGAAAGAAAGAATACGACACCGAAAGACGTGGGAAGGAAAGACGAAGGGTGAGGATGCAACCTTACAAAAGTTTGAAAGAAACTTCTTTTTTCTGTTCCCCTTGAGTGTCGTTTCGAATATAACTCTCTTTCCTCTCTCTCTCTCTCTCTCTCTTTCTATTTCTCTCGTTCTTTTTGCTCTCGAGGCTCTCGATCTCGAAACTTACAAGGTACAAGACGAAATAATTTTTATAGAGTGCAGACACCCACGGAGTTAATGCAGGGCTGATAAAAAATTGAAAAAAATAATTTTCGTATAGTCGTGGGTGGCAGACGCATGGCGATTTTTAGTCATGCTCTCTCTCCCTCGCTCTCCGTCTCGTCGTTATCTCAGCCGGCACGAGCCGAAAATCTTTCCTCCCCCTCCCTCGTCTCGACGCACTTCTCCGGCTGGCACGAGTGTTTGAAGAGGACCAGCTATGCACATCCCTAAATATAAACCCGGACACCTAAGCGCCTGTGCGCTTCCGTTATATTTCTGTTGCTCTCTTTTGTTTCGATCTGTCACGGTGGCTCTTTCCTAAACGGAGAACAATTTCCAGTAATATTTAATGGCTCCCGATACCCGTTGTAAGATGAATAACAAATTTCGAGGGAGAGAGAAGGAAGAGAAAAGTCGCAGCGAGGAAAGTGAAAAAACGGCGAGGCGTGAAAAAAATACAGGAAGCGATCGTGTTTCGGAAAAGTGTATAAAAGCACGGGCGACAAGTGAGACGGAACACTCGAGTGTGTCACACGAGCGAAGAATAACACTCGTCTTCTGAATCTCTCGAAAAAAAAAAACGGAAAAATAAGAGGAACGCAGGAAAAAGGGGAAATAAAAACATTTCTCTCGCTTCGAGACGCGAGCTGTCTCTGTGCAGGTGTCCAAACTGTTGATCTATGCCCTCGTTCACCTGCTTTACACATTTGCCTCCCCGCGCGTTTCCGAGTGATTTACAGCTCCGACGCGCGACGAGATGCGACACGAGAAAGAAAAATAAATTTTTTAGCTCGTGCGAGGATCGATCGTGATAATAAGTCATGAATCTGACATTTTCGCGTAAAAATACGATTTTTAATTAGAGCGTTATGTGTAAAAAAATTTTGTTATCTTAACATTTTCGTTCGTGTAAAATTTAACGCGGGAGTTTTGTCGATTTTGTTAAGAGGAAAAAAATTTCCAACCGGCGTCATTCGATTACGTTCCGATGGATGCAACTTGGAACAAGCGTGGGCGTATCTATCGATATGCAAGTCTGTCTATAGAATAACTTTACTCCGTATCGATATGCATATATCGACACTATTGTGTCAAAAGGTCTCTGAAAAACGAGAGAGAAAAGATAAAGAGCGGGAGAGGGAGCAACGGACGTAAGCTCGCCGTTTTCTTCGTACAAATATTTGTACACGTGTACAATTACGATCGCGGCTATTACCAACGTCTCTCGCTCTCTCCTTTGCAACGATGATGACGAACATCAACTCTTTCATTGTGATCTCTCGCCTCTTTTTTCCGCTTGGCGCCAGACGTCTGATGCGTAGCCCGAAAGAATTATATTTAAAAAAATTTATTATATTCTTCTTTTAAATAATTTTATTGAATTAGGGGAGGGGGGGGGCGAAATGGGGTACTTAAGAAAAATTTCCGATTCTAAGGGTTTAAATATGCTGAATTTTTTGTTTTTTAATCACAATTGAAGGAAACAAATTCTATTTTCAACTGAAATAAAATTTTCATGAAATTTTAAATTTTAAATTTAAATTTAAATTTTAGAAAAATTCTAAATTTAGAATTAGAATTAGAAATCATTATATAAATCTATAATAATGAACAATTAGAATGATTGATTGGAAATCATTATGGAGAGAAAAGATTATTGAGTTCTAAATAATTTCACAAATATAAAATTATTTTAAACTATATTTTAAAAATCATTATTTATTCACAGTAAAATATCAAAATTTCGTTGATGTATCGAAAAATTTGATTTTCTCTTGAAAACCGATTAAAGGAAGTGTAAAATTGAATAAAAAATATCTAAAACTTGAAGTAACTTTGAAAAAACTGCGAACTTAGTTCACCACCTCTCTCTTTCGTAGCTCATACCGAGCTCGACTGAAAAACCCGTACAGTTGTTAGACATTAGCACGTACAATGACACAACACATTCTAGAGCCATCAGTTCATTCTGTCCACACGTTTCAGATATAAACAGATCTCTCATAATAAACAAAAGTGTCGTGCATCAAATACCGATAAAAAAATAAAAATGAGCAATTAGAATGTGTCATTAGATCCCCATAAGGAATCATAATAATAAAAATAGTTCAAATATTTTGCATCAATACGCATCAATCAATATCAAAATATAAAAATTCTCATCACGACTTTCATTTCCAATGTACATACAACGTATCAATAACATAACATAAAAAATGATATTTTCAATTTATAACTTCTTTCTAAATCGCCACTAAACGATGAAACATTTTATTCTCGGACTGGCAATTGATCGTCGAATACATTCTAGAGCCATCAGTTCATTCTGTCCGCACGTTTCAGATGTAAAAACAGATCTCTCATAATAAACAAAAGTGTCGTGCATCAAATACCGATAAAAAAATAAAAATCAGCAATTAGAATGTGTCAGATTCCCATGAAAAATCATAATAAAAAAAGTTCAAATATTTTTCATTTATAGGGGAGGGGAGGGCAAAATGGGGTACCCCAAAAATTTGGTGAAAATTTACAATATTTCAAATTTGGATAAAATTTAATATCAAATAGTCTTTTATTTGCTAACAACATTATATTTGGTGATTTAAAAACACAATGAATATAAATCATCAATTAATTACTTGAAATAAGACGTCAAAGCTAATAATAACTTAACAAATTATGAGAAAATTTTTTTTTTCGTACTTTTTGCATAGGTACCCCATTTTGACAACTAAAAAAAATGTTTTTGTCATAAAATTTTTATTTCAGTTGAAAATTGAATTTGTTTTCTCCAATTGTGATTAAAAAACAAAAAATTCAGCATATTTAAACCCTTAGAATCGGAAATTTTTCTTAAGTACTCCATTTTGCCCCCTCCTCCCCTACGCATCAATCAATATCAAAATATAAAAATTCTCATCACGAATTTCATTTCCAATGTATGTACGTACAACGTATTAATAAGAAAACATTGATTTTTTAAATTTACAACTTCTTTCCAAATCGCGACTATAAACGATGAAATATTTTATTCTCGGACTGGCAATTGATCGTCGAATAAATCGATGAGCGATAATGACCAGAGCAATCTCACGAGTTGACCAGACGCGTGAGTTTACTCCTTTTATTTATTTTTCCGCTGCATACACTCGCTCAGCGCCATTCCCACTTGCTCTTTTCTCACTTTCCCTTTTTCCTATATTCCGGCTTTCACAGCGACTCTAACTGATGTTTTGTTTTCGCCCTTGCGCCTGTTATTCTTTCCACGGCGCTCTTTGGATACGAGCGAGCAGACCGTATACACGGGGGTGAAATCGTCTTATATTGCTCGCGTCACGCCATCCAGCACGCCTCGATCGACTTGATTTTTCCCATTTTTGTATTTTCTCGAAGATCAATTTTCTGGGGTCAATGACTCCACCGACGAACTTCGAACTTAATTGCTCAAAAATACTTGAAAATAAATTCCTTCGGTGATAAGGAACTTTAACACGAAGATCTCGAGATACGAATGAAATTTTTTTTTCGGTTTTAAATTTTTTCGCAAATGAGAAACATCGCATTTATGGGTGGGATTAAAATTCTTTTATACCTGTATTTTGGTAATATACAGAGTGGTGGTGGGGTCCACTATCAACGCGTGGTTTACCAGAAAAATGATCCAGTTAACTGCGCTACGACACGCGATTATTTGGATTTTTTTTCCTACCTCCCTTCCTGCTTTCCGTTTCGCTTCAGCGAGGCATTTTTTGCCCCGCCATATCGGAAATGTGCGAAAAAACGACCCCAGGCTTCCGAGTACGGAATATTTCAAGGGGGAACGTAGAATCCGCAATGAAAAAAAAATTGTTTTTTAACTACGAATTACAAATTATAAACGAGGATAAAACTTTAAATTTAAAAAAATCGGATCGAACTCTAAACTACTAAATTAAAATTAGTTCAATAAAGATAACATGTTGTTTAACTCGTAATTTTAACTATTTTTAAAATTAAAGTTTTAACTATACAAATTAAAAATTATAAAAACTAGGATAAAACATTAAATTTAAAAAAACTGATTAGTACATTAAAAATAGTCCAATAAAGATAACAAGTTGTTTAACTTGTAATTTTAACTATTTTTAAAATTAAAGTTTTAACTAAACACGAATTAAAAATTATAAAAACGAGGATAAAACATTAAATTTAAAAAAACTTATTAGTACATTAAAAATAGTCCAATAAAGATAACAAGTTGCTTAACTCGTAATTTTAACTATTGTTAAAATTAAAGTTTTAACTATACAAATTAAAAATTATAAAAACGAGGATAAAACATTAAATTTAAAAAAACTGATTAGTACATTAAAAATAGTCCAATAAAGATACCATATAATTTAATTCATAAGCCTTGAAATACACATTTTTTTACAAAAATGACAATCGCAAAAAAAATCCAGACCCAATTCCAAACAGAGAAAACAATTCCGTTAAAAATAGTCATTTTAATTCTTTATTGCCGAGCTTATTCGCAACAGACTTTGCTCGCTGAAGTCGCGATTAATGTACCGCATAAATAGGCAGAAAAGAGACAGCGGAAGAGAGCGCGTGGGCGGTTCGATCGTCTGGCAATCGAAAAGGTACAAGGTCAGACCGCGGAGTTGCGAGAAAAAACAGAGTGAAAAAAGGAAACGAGGAGAGACAAAAAAGAAGCAGTAAAAAGCGACAGATCGATACATGTAATCAATAAAGCGACACGCAGGGCTCGATAAGCGATGGAGAACGATAAGCTATCGTGCGAAATAGAGAGAGACATTGATTTAGGATGTCAAGGAGGGTATATAATACCTTTTGGATGACAACCGAAAACTAATCTCGAGTTATCTCGCTGTCAACGGGTTCGGGGGGATGGGAATAGCGTCTCCATAGTTAACTTTTACGTGATTCCGGACTCCCACTATGGAGAATATACGTATCAGCGCGTATATGCTAATAAAAACGAGCTGGTTACGCGTCGTGCGTGTGACCCTGTTCGAATTTACAATGCACTTCGCTCCTCCCCACGCGAAACTTTCGTTCGTGTGTCGATTCGTGAATTGTTCGCTCCAGGTGACGATAAAATATCGTGATATCGAGGAAAAAGGGTCACTAACCGATTGCCGGGAGTTTTTTTTTCTCAGAAGTTTCGAAACACCGGTAACCCTTTCTTGCTTTGTGAAGATTGCTCGGTGAAAGAGAACGTTGTCTCTCCCTCGCTGCTGCTTTTTTATGATGTTTGCGTCGATGTATTCAGTCGAAATTGTGATGGAAAAAAATGACGATGAAATACAGTATCGAATAACTCTTGACATTTTTTTATTTAAAATACATTTTTTTTTTTGGAGGAATTAGAAGTATTTTAACAGTAGAAGGTCACACTGGGGTCTTTCAGATCCCACGTTATTTTCGAGTGCTTGACATTTTTTCAATTTTTGTGAGAGTACGCATAAATATTGTTTGCATCAAAATTGATGATTCGTGGAAAATACTTAGATAAAACTTTTTAAAAATATTTTCCCCACAATTTGAAAAAATGTATATAATTGAAAAATTGACCAAATACTGTTGATGTCTTGGGGTCTGTTAGACCTCAGTGTGACTTTATTGTTTCATATGAAAAAGGTGATCTAGGGTTAAAATGATAAGAAAAAGCTCAAATTTTGTTGACTAATGTGAAAATATTTAAAAAATCCTTGTACCAAATTTGACTATAATTCACTAAATGATTTCAAAATTAAGAAACCTTCAAACTCTATAAAATTAAAAATTGTGTTTTATAGAAAACTCATACAGATGTTCTAAACATAAAAAATAAATGGTACCATCCCCATAATACTTTTATAATACGTTCCATATAAGTGTTCAATGATAATTACAAAATTTGAAAGCATTTCACTAAATTTTTCAATTTTAATTGTTTAAACAATAATAATTGTTAAAATCAGTTAACTAACAACTTGAAGATATTGATCAATATTATAACTAATACACAAAAAATTCAGAATCCTTTTAAAAACCTACAAACTCAAACATATCCAAATTTCTCATTCTAAACACACTTTCAGCAACGATTGTACCCCAATTCTTCCATGAACCTAAAAATTTTCAATTTTTCAAAAAATAAATGTTAAGGATGTATAGGCCGTACAATCTCTGGCAAAAGTGACTTTTGCATAATGAATTGTTAAAATGTAACCTTTGTTTTTTTGTTAGAAAATTGAAATTT
>JAPYYX010003683.1:0-10340 GCA_030522605.1 Cremastinae sp. B BG-2022a | reverse complement strand
TAAAAAACCGCAGATTTCCGTCAAACTTTGGGGAATTGTTATTTAGGATATAACGAATAATCCCTCACAATTTGAAGGGGGGTTGCCGTGCAAATAATTGAAAAAAAGCCATTCGAAAAATGCTTTTTTAACATTGCTGTTATGGGAGTCCGTCGGAATTTTACCGGAAGTAAAAAAAACATTTTGTGAAAAAAACCGAAGATATTGTTGGAAATTTTAGAGCCACAAGATGAAATCTTGAACTTTCCAATGGTACCTGAAAAATATGGTCTTGCCAGGGATATATTTTCATAAATTGCAGTCAAAGCTGATACTGTACGCGTATTTCGGAAAAATATGCGCACTAACCTCTTGAGAGATTTCGGGCAAATTGTCGTCTAGAAAAATATATTTTATGATGCCTAACGCGTGTGAGGTTTATGAAAGTGATAATAAAATTATTCATGTTCGTTACATGTACACTTTGTTAAAAGTTATGATATTTGGTATAAAATTTTGTGACGTCACGACTTTGACTAGCGATGTCACTGATGGGCCACCTTATATTCAGTTCGTGGCAAATGTGTTTTGTTAGATACAATGGTAAAATGGCATGTCATGTATGTAATCTTAATATATTAGGCATGAATTTTAGTTAAATCAAATTAAGTTAAGTTAATTGAAGATGTTTCGGTACAGAAGCCACAATGATCAGAATGTGATAACATTTGTCAGGCTATTTTTTAACATAAAATACGTGAACATGATTTTTTTCAAATTTTTCATCACATACATATTTTTCGAGTTATCGAAAGAGAAAAATTGTCCTCTTTCTATGAATGTAGCTATAAACTCCATGCATAAGAACGGAAATGTTTTATTTAATAACTCAATATCTACGTAGACGAATATTTTTTGGGAATTAATATTTGTTTATTCAATAATAAAACGAACATTGTTTCCATTTTTCATTCAATTCTGATAATTTCTCGATTCCTTATTCGTTTTACGTGTTAATTTCTTGAGTTTTCTGCTAAATGTACCGAAATCCCTTAATAAATAACACGAAGGGTTAATGAGCAATCGTTGAATAGTATTAATAAAATGGATAAAAACGATGAAAAACACTCATTGAATTCCCGTTAACTTATTACAGTTTCCGTCGAACAGAATAAGACCGTAATCTCAAGTGAGATTATTTGCAAACCGCTCTTAGGCGAGTTGGAAAGTATTATCAAGGATCTCAATGGAATAAACGTGAATCTCGTCGAGACAAAGCGCACCACCGATTCTGGAATAGTTCAATTTGTGAATCTAATTAAAACTACTAAGCACGATGTGGAGGTGGCATTGAATATTTCAAGGCAGATCATGGATTGGATGAAGGCATTCGAGACAGAAAATCTTAACAGTAATCAGAAAGAGCTTGATGAGTCCCAGAAAGAGTTGGCGATGGTCTTGGAACGGAACCAGATTATGGAAAATAATTTGAAGCGTGCTTTAAATGAAACAATATCCCTGGAGAAAGAGTTATGCAATATCACAGATAAAAACGATAAGCTAGTTGTTGAAAGAAACAGCATCATCTCTGTTTTAAAAATCAATCATAAGGATTTCCGTGAGAATATTACTCGGATGATTGATATGTTAAGCGAGGCGAAGAACATCGAGGAGATCATAAAAACGAAAATGTATGAGATTAGAGCGATAATTAAAAATATAGAAGATATCGAATTTATGAAACAGGTGGCCGATGTTGAATTGGCACACTCTTTGACTGAATCTGCGATAGTGATTCAGAATCTGGACCAAGATAAGAAAAAATTGCAAACAGTCAATGATGAGATTGATAAAATGCGTAATGAGCACAAGCAGAGTAATGAATCTTTTGCAACTACAATGAACTTAGTGAACGATGTTCTCTTAGAAGCGTTAAACGCCTTGAAAATTATGCCCGCTTCTGATCTAAACGATGATGAAAAGAAAGAAGTGGAACAACTCACAACGGAAGCTAGAAGACGTGTCCAAATGCAGTTAATTTAACTCTGAATGGTTATGCTCGACGAAGGTAATTAATTCGTAGCAAATAATGAAAGAAAAGAAGTAATGTGAGACATTGATTAAACTCGCAGCTGATGTTGGAATAACTTTGATTATTCAAATTGTGTTAGATAGTTTTGAAAATTATTTTACTAAGTATTATTTTACTGCTGTCTTATTCGTCGGTTACAATTTTTTACGTTCCTATTTAATACAAATTTTAAGACGTACATTTTTTTCGAAACAGAAAAGTAAAATGCGTATCGACCATAAGTATCAAATGGCGATGTGACGTTTTGCTTCTAAATGTCCCTTGAAAGATAGTGTCCAAATTTCGAGTGAAAAGAATAAAAATTATTGGAGATATGCTGTCATTTTGAAAAACCATGTATCAACAAAAATGTGTTTAAAGTTTTAAAATTCACGTCATGGACGTGAAAAAATGAAAAATTCGGCGACATAAATATTTGAAAATTTTTTTTTCGATTAAAGTAGCTTTCTGTTCCATATTCTATAAGGTTCGAAGAACTTTTCGAGGTACTGAAAAAAAAAAACATTTTTTGAAAATTCTTCAATGGTATTATTAGCAATTTTTCGATGAAATAAACAATTTAATGTTTTTCTTGATTTTTTCGTGTTTATTCGTTCATTCACGTTTTGTTTTGCGTAATGATCTTTGTCCTTCGTTTCATATCACATTAACATAAAAAAATTCTTTTGATTTTCAAAAAAATATAAATACTGGAGATAAACACGAAGTAATCATCGACGGTACTGACACAAATAAGTTTTTCCATGCGCGAAACGGACAATCCAATTTTGTCTTCTTCTTCATCAGTTCAGTTTTTTGTTACTTTCATCGAAGATATACAAAGAAACTAGCAGAGCGAATAAAGTTATCAGTCTATCGCTATTTTTTAAGAGAGTAAGAAAAAAACTTTGATCATGAAAAATCTGAAATTTGTCATGGTTGGTCTGTTCATACTTGCTGTGCCGGGCTACTCACAGTATGGTGAGTAAAAAATATTCATTTATTAGTTCTCCAATGTTGAAATATTAAATACATAAATAGCGATAATAATATTGAGCTATTTTTTGGATTTTCTGTTAAATGATTTCTGATTAAAAATAATTCAAAAGAGAAAAGAAAAATAAACATGGCATAGGAATATTTATTTATCAGTAGAACGAGAATTTAAATTCTGAGGTCCAGACTTACTAAGTTTTAGGTAATAATCTTTATTCTTGAGGTGACGTTTAACCGTTAACAGAGATTTTTGGTATTGCATAAAAAAATCCCATTACTCTTTGACGAGAAAAATCAGTTCTTTTTTCTTCAAAAATTGTTTATTTCCAGAGGTTATAGCGAAATTTGATTTTGCACGATATAGGACAGTTAAACATCATCTTAAATAACTTTCTTGTTATGTAATGTTACTAGTATTTCTATAATCATAATAGAAACTAAAGTGACGTTTTCGTTTCATTTCTGACTTCATTTAAAATTCATCCACTTGTACCTATTCTAAAAGTGTTGTGAAGTTTCGACAAAATATCCAAAATTCAATTCTGGCTTGTATAATACAATCATCGACAAAAATCGATGGTAACTAAAAGTATATAATATATGATATGATATATGAACGGATGTGAACGATAAATATTTTATAAATTGCAGATACAGCAACGGTGAACCGGTTATTAGAAGTCGTGATGAAAACGTTATTAGAAATAAACAACATAACAGATCTAAATCTTGGAGCATTGCCCAATGTTCCGGATCTGAATACGACTATTGCAGCACTTATGAATCTAAAGGAGATGGCAATAATAATTACTAGAAATAATGAAGAGATCGTAGAACAGATTAATGTGTCCAGAGAAGCCGTAAAAAATGCTTCAGCTGAAGAATCAAATCTAAAGTACGAGTTGGATGCCTCCTTAGAAAAAAAGAAGCGGATTGAGACGAACATAATCAACGCTTTAAAGTATCAACAGCAGATTGAAGAACTGAATCGGCACCTAACTGATGCGAAAAACAATCGGCCTAAAGACGATATTTTTTCTTTGGTACTGCAGTTAAGTACCATTTCGGAGTCAATCAAGAATGAGCTACATTTTTGGGAGTTTTTGATGGAATCTTTGAATCAATACAAAACGGCGATCTCAGCGGACCTAAATAAAACTGAGGAAGAACGGAATATTATCTCCGCCAGAAGTCAGGAACTCTTCGACGTTCGTAACGCTCTTGCTGCTGCTGAGAAGACGAAGCAGGAGTTACTTGATAATAAAACGTTACTAGACAATAAACGTAGAAGTTCAATAAATATTATCATCCCATATATCAACAAAGCTATCGAACACTTGGAGTATGGCCACGTTTTAAATCCTGATAGAACAGAACACATGAAAAGTCTATTAAATAGAGCTCGCGAGATTTTAAAAGATTATACTGGCTAAATGATTACGTTCGTCGAGGTTTTAAACAATAGTTTATGTATTATCTATTTTTTCTATGTAATCTATACCTGTTATGCAGGGGCACAATTGTTTAAGCTAATAAAAATCATCATTGCAAGTGAATCTCCGTAATAAATAATGAAAGAATTAAAAAACTTTTATAGTATGTTCATGAATCAAAGATATAAAAAAAATTTAAGAAAATTGCGCGAATGCTCTTGATTCTCTCATAGCGCAAGAATTAAGAAGATTTCTCAAAGAACATCTTGAGGGGAAGTTCTCTCCGAGCAAGAGCAAAATCAGGTGAATTTCACAATTTTTTTTTCTACGAACTGAAAGTAATTCATTTGTCGATCCCTGCTGAAAATTTGTCTGCTCGATATTGTTATACAGATTGAATATTGTTTTTTAGCATTGTTGAGTAGACAAATTTTGAGCAGGGATCTGGTTCTGCCGATCCAATTTCAAGGTAAAAACGAACATTTTTTTAATAAAAAGTTGAATCATATGAATAAGAAAAAGTACTACAACATGACAGGCTAAAAAGGTACCTGATCATTCTCTATTGCAGCATTTTCGAAAATTACCTAGAATTGAAAACCGAAAGTATTTATTTAATGTTTTCTGAAGCCTAAGCCTGAAATATCAATAAATAAATGAAGATTTAAAAAATATGACGCTGGAATGGTTCATTTTATCGTGTTTGCTACCGATAATTTTTCAATTCGAATTTTCATACGGTAACGTTTATTTCGTCGGCCTGAAAACTTATGTTACCATTTTATATCGCGATTTAATCTTACATTGCAAAGTCAGCATGACCCAATTCTCGATATTTTTATTTCCCAAGACTCGTAATGTTTTGAAACATTCGATGATGCAACGCATCAAGTGCTTTCTTCATACACTTTTTTGGGTATGTAAATCAGGTCCATTTTTAAATTATTAAAATTCACTAATTTTGGTTTCTTATAAAAAATTCGTAAATATGCGGTGAAAAATATTTTCTAACACCAAGTTTCTTTCACCAATTTTTCCTATTTTAGGAACACTCAACAATCTTAACCCTTCGTACCTGTTGTCTTTTGTATGAACGTCATGAACGTTGTGATGAGAGAAAATCTCACGCTATAGCTTAAGCGCCAAAAGCGAAATTTCTAATTTGTGCAGTCGCGAAATTTTAAATTTGATGAAATAATGTAATTTAAAGTATAGTTATAGTATATAGTATATTTTATTATGGTATTTTACTTTTATTAGTAGAAAAAATTATCACTTTTAATGTCACTAATTAAAAAATAGTAGCATTTTTGATTAGAAAATATTATCACAAAAATTTTTATTCATGCAATTTATTTATGGTGTTTAAATGCGGCGACTGGAAACTACGGAAATAACCGAAGTATAACGAAGTCATCCGAATTCCGGTTTTTTTTGTCACCGACTTTACTGAAGTGATAAGAGAAATTCTCACAGCTGTTAAAATTTTTTTTTTTTACTTTATAATTTTAAGTTTTTAAAAATATCTTATTGACTATCCTATGAAGCATAAAATTCTGAGAGGGTAAAAAAATTTTGAAGTAGCCATTCCATTTGAAATTAAAGAGAAAAAAAAGTTGTGTGTGTGAGTGTAAAATGAGTGTGAGAGATTCTCTCTACGCAACGGGTACGAAGGGTTAATAACCGAGTTTCAAAGAGTTCGTCACACAATTCGTGTTTCTGATGCATCTTTTAATTAATAAACAAAACAAGAATTATCATCAAGAGTCGCGGTAGAAACTCGAGGCAAGTACATTTTCAAAAAAAAATCTATCAAAAAAATATCAAAATCGGCCGAGCGACCACCAAGATCTATTCGCGAAGATAAGCGCTTTTGTTATGGTTCAAAACAAACATTTATTTTTATTGAAATTGTGGAAGAATGTTTCAAAAATCTAAGAACGCAGATATTTTTTTTCTCTTTAAATTAAAAAAAATCACTACAATTGCTTGTGTCTAAGGCATTTAAGTTAATCGTAATTTTATTAATTTCATCGAAATTTTCAGTTCCGAGCTGTCAAACTTTTTCTCATCGGAATGTCTTTGCACACCATCGAGCGTGCGCATGTCAAAAATTGAACGTCCAGATCTCTTTCTTTCGGCGATCTTTGCCGTGATCGGTCATTCAAGAATTCGTGAATAAAATGAAACGAATTTTTACTTATTACAATAGTTTTGCGACGACTAAAAATACGATATTTCCACATATTATTCGATTTTGCAGCACCACGATGGTTAAAAAGTTAATTTTTTGTTTTAATTTACGAAATGTTCGAAGATTTAATTTCAATGTTATGAAGGTTATATTTTTCATATTCCTTTTCTTGCTAATGTTAATAAAACTTTCTTAACATATAAAATTATCCATCGAAGTAAGACGTAGTAATAATAAAATATAAAATAACAATAAAAAGACCAATAAATTCAAAATTTTCAATAACAAAATTTTTTTTTGGTTTATAAAATGGCATTAAGAGAATCTTTCCAAAAAGAAGTCAAATAAATACTTGCCGAGATATATTTAGTTATGAACTTTGCAAGTATTTTTTTTGAATTTCGAACAAAATACTTGCCGAGATATATTTAGTTATAAACTTGGCTAGTATTTTTTTTTAATTTTTACTCTCTAATATTATCGTACTCTCATTGAATTTTAATATTTTTATAAACTCATTCGTATATTTTTAAAATAATTTTAATTATTATTTAGTGGATATATCATGTTACGACAATCTCTCTACTATTTACCATAATGCAATGGAAAAATGTACTTGCCTCCTTTTTTTACGCCATCTTGATGGTGTTTTTGTAAGTATTAAAATGATAACGATTGTGTCAAGTCAAAATTCTGAAAAATCTGACTCTTTTTGCTTTATTTGGTTTTCATTATCGGATTCTTTTTTGATAAAATCGCACAAGATTTTACATATAAAGTGATGAATAATGTAAGGTGGGAGTCGCGTGAAATTCTTTGCGACAGATTTGTTTAATTTTGCATGGGCCTAAAATAAAAATGCATACCAAATTTTAAGACGTTTTATCATTCAGAAGTCGAGATATTTATTTAAAAAAATTTGTGTCAAAAAACTTCACGCGACTCTTACCTTAAGGTAGTTATCGTGCAAAAGTAATTGTGTCAGAACTTGGTGCAAATTTGCAAGTCTTGTTTAAGGAGGAATGGTAGGTATAATCCATGTCAAAAATATTTTCGGAACGAAAACTTACGAATTTTTGACTTTCTAGACTTTTGAAATGGTTCTGAATTTTTTGTGTATTAACTACAATAGCGATAAACAACTTCCGATTATTAATTAAACCATTTTAAAAATTAACATTGTTTAAACAATAAAAATAGAAAATTTTAGTGAAATGCTTTCAAATTTTGGAATCAACATTGAACACTCATATGAAACATATAAAAAAAATTTTACGGAGATCTACCTTTTTTCGTTTATGTTTAGAACTTTTTATGAATTTCCCATAAGACACAATGTTAAATTTCAAAAGTTTGAAAGTTCATAACTTTAAAACCATTTAATGAATCATTCTCAAATTTTGCACAAGGATTTTTTAGCCGTTTTCAAACAAGTACAAAATTTTAACTTTTTCTTACCATTTTAAAAATAGGGTCAATTCCACCTTAATATGACCTGCATACGTCCTACGAAATTTCAAGAGGTCTTACCACGTAGATATTGCGATATTTATTGCTAAAAATCACGATTTTCAGTTCTCTCCCATACTACTCTCCCTACTACAAAGAAGTTTTCATTAGTTTTTTAAAAAAATCTGGCTAATTTGTTTTTTATGATTTTTTTACGATTGCAATACAGTCCGCCCTCTTAATAAGTAGTTCAAGGTCATGTTATATGAAAAGTGATTCCCTTCCAGATCTATTTTATTTTCTGCATTAGAACGAAATGTGTACTTTGTTTAGCATCATTCAGTTCAGCTTAGTTTTCCCTCCTTCTGTAGAAAATGAAACAAGGATCACCAAGCGTACACTAAAATAAAGTCAAAAAATGCACTTTTCGAACAATGAAAAGTAGTTGTATGGTAATTCATGTGCGTAACAGCTAGAAAGTATGTCGGAATTTGGTTATTTTTCTCGTACTTGTACTGCAAAATAGAATTCGATTTTTGGAAACGTTCTGTAGTTTTTATTAAGATATAAACATTTAGTGACTCATTCATTATTGTACAGCGCTTACATGGGACACTGCGAGCAGGGTGCTAGGCCTCATTGTGAGATTATTAGATCTAAAATATGGAATGACGCGATTCGCAATTAGTGCTGCGAATCTAGATCCGAAGGATTACCCGTTGAAGAGTCAAAGATTTCCAATGCAGATGTTAAAGCCATCAGAAGCTCAAATGATGCCACCATTAATGCCAATGCTCCTGCCGCTATATTTTATGCTACAACCTCCTGTACCATTATCACCGATATTACGATCGATGCCAACAATGGCATCATTCGATTTTTCGGCACCAGAATCTGCACAACCAGCGTTACCAAGGGAATCTGTTGAAGGAATTTCTTATTATCAATTGCCATTTAATTGCGGAAAGTATCCACCTGCAAATGCAAAAGGACTTGTCTCACCGACCAAGACCAATCCATCAACGTCGTCGCTTCTAACATACTGCCTCATGAACTTGATTTTAGGTCAGGATTAATTGCTTCCATTAATTAATTACTCTAACCATAAACCATCGAAGAAAGCCTCCTCAACATTACTGCAAGTTTAACGAATGAATATCCGCGTGCTGGTGCCTCGTTATTTTCACATGCGGGTCCTCCCGTGGTTCTCTCTCTCTCGCTCACTCACTTTTTTTTCTTCTTTTCGTTATTGACTTTTGCCACAGCCAAGTACTCTCCGCTCCCTTTTATTTTGCCTCGGCTCCTTTACGTCTTTCTCTCACGCTGGGCCCTCTACAATCAAGGTTTTCTCCTGCACACTCGGTAAAAGTCTACTCGGCAGTGTGTGCACTCTCGCAGTGACACGACTTCGTCGACGCAGCTGCAGCAAGACCACGCGAGAAAAACACCCAAGTATCTTCGAATCTTGAAAAATGAAATGAAAACACGTACTTCCTTTTCTTAGGAATATTTCCGTTTTCTTTTGTTTTTTTATTTAGCCACGAATATTGCTTAATGGTAAGATGACAATTTCTTTGAAATATGAAATTTATATGTCGAAGATCAAAGGACTATATTCTGATTCATACGTCGCTGGATCGGTCACTTTTTTTGATATTTGTATTCTTGTAATTAAGAAATTTTTTCACTTTATTTTCCAGAAACCATAAATTACACCGTGACACAAAAAAAGTGGTCAGTACTTTTGACCAAACCCATCTATCTCTATGTATTTTAACGGGCTGAATTCGAATCCGGGGTCAGATTGACCAATACACCTCAAAATTTTCGAGTAAAATACAAAAAACCACTAAAAATTACCAAAAATAGCGAAAAATCGCACTTTTACCTATGGGAAATGTTTTTTATGTGACTTAAGGGGTTACATCTTGTAATCGGCCGAAAAAAGCATGTTTTTTAAAAAAAATTTCGAGGAACTAATTGCACTTTTCGAACTGTTTCTTTTCCATAGTAAAGGGTATATTGTTTACTATGTTTCATAATTTTTCTAGTGTAAAAGATTCACAAATGGACCTGATATAATATATTTTACGGATCGCTTTCCAGAAAAAGGCCTTCTACGGTGACCACTATAACTTCTACACCGATTATCAGAAATAAAAAACCAAATAGATTAAGTTTTTGTATTGTATTATCTAGTCTTTGATCGAAGGATTTG
>JAPYYX010003682.1:0-15983 GCA_030522605.1 Cremastinae sp. B BG-2022a | reverse complement strand
CGCGGCCCCCCCCCCCCCCCCCCCCCCCCCCCCTCGCGCGCCTCGTTTCAAGCCCCTCCCCCCTCCGGGCGGTGCTCCCCGCGGCTCCCCCCCCCCGCGCCCTCATTTCACCCCCCCCCCCCCCCCAAACCACCCCGCATCTTTTTCTCTCTTTCTTCTTCTCCTTTCTCTTTCTCTCTTTCGCGAATTCTCTTGCTCACTTTCTCCCTCATTCTTTCTCTTAAGACTCCGCGGCGGAGGAATCGTTAAAATCTGGCCGTCCCAGTCCACTCCCTTTCTTTCCAACCTCCCTTCGACCTCCCCGTGTCCGTCTCTCTCTCTCTCTCTCTTTCTCTCTCTCTCTTTCTCTCTCTCTGTCTCTGTCGTTCCTTTTCGCGAGCCGTTTCTGGAGGAAAGAAATTGAGTGAGGGAGACGGTGAGAGGCAAAAAGAGATGCCAGAAACTGTAGTAATGTATATAAGACGAGCACGTATAGAAAAACTCTTTTCATCCCCCTTAGACTTCTCTATTTCCATCTCTGTTTATCTGTGTATATATTTCTCTGTTCAAGTTCCCTTCCTACTTTATATCGTATATGGAAGATGTATTACCACTCGTTAATGCACGAGTATATGAGGATTCGGTTCTCGTATGTAAAATTGTATGCGATGTTGTTTTTAGTGTGCAGAATAATTTAATGCTTTTTTCTTAATTAGTTGTTTGGTTAATTAAGTTGCTAAGAAATATTTTGTCGTCTTCTGCATCTCACTTTTGTGGAACGAGTGTTGCGAGTATGTTGCGGATATTTTTTTTTACTTTATTTTTTTTTTAATGTGTAGTCTTCGATGGAACGCAAAGTTGTGAAACAAGTGTTACGTGTATTAAGTAAGTTCTTTTTTATTTTTTAAGCCTCAAGTCTCTATAAAATGTAAAATAAATAATAAAAAAATATCTAAACAATTTTGAGGAAGAAATCATTTTTTTGAATGCATTTTTTATTGCCTAATTTATAGATGATTTTTTATAATTTATGAGATAATTACACAATTTATAGATAATTGACTCGATGAATATTGTGATATTATTTTTCCATTTTTATTTTTACGACTTTAAAAAAACTTTTTAAATCGAACATAAAAACTTGAAAAACATTAAAAAAACCTGAAAAAAAATTTGCAAGCACCTCGCTAATTATTACATTCAGTATACAAAATCGACGTTGCTATTAAGAAAAACGAAAAAAAAACGCGAAGCAAGTGTTGCAAACATTGAGCGATCTTTTTTTTATTTAAAAAAAAATTAAGTTACGGAGTAAGAGGAAAACCTCGAGGAAAAGAAAAATAAGAGCGGCCAAAAAAAGAGGAAGCGGAAAAGACGAGGACGAAAAGGTACGAAGGAGAATAAGAAGAAATAAGCAAGAGGGAGTTTAAAAAAAGGAGAGACGAGGAACGAATAGTTGAGGGAGGGGGTTGAAAGCGCCTCGAGCGAGCCGCGTTCTTAGCGCGCGCGCTCATTGCCGGCTGCTGGTTCGCGCGTGAAAAATATGTAAAGTATTGATTGCATTTTATAATTACTTGAGCGAGGGAGAAAAAGAGAGAGAGAGAGAGAGAGAGAAAGATAGGGCGTCTTAGCTACCCTTACTTGAGTCTGTACGTCTTTTCACCCCTCATATCCAGCCGGGGTTGCTCCCGGGGGGTGGTTTCCCGCGCGCGCAATCTCCCCCGCACACCATTCCGTGCCCGCTCCCCTTTTTTCCTTCACCCCCTTCCGAACCTCCTTATTTTTGTTTCGACCTTTTTTCAACCTTTTTTTTAACCTTTTTCGTTTCTTAACTCCTCCGGTATTATTCTCCGGGACTCACGCACACACGCGGAAAAACTCCTCCGGGGTGGGCATGGAAAAAAAAAGAATTTAAGAAATGAAGCTACGCCGGGAAAGAACACGCACGGCGGATATATACGCTTACGAGGATAAATGATCTTTTATTTTTAGATTACATGAATAATATCGTATACCATTTTTAATAGTGAAGTTTTTTTGGTTGCTTGTTGTTTTGTTTTTGCGAATATTCGAGTATGTGAAAATGAAATTTCGCATACTCGAATATTCTTGGAAAGTTTTTATAGGACTTTTTTAAATTCTGTAAATTCTGTAATGTAATAATTGAAAATTTAATTAATCAATGAATAAAATTTAATTAAAATTTTCATTATATTTTTATCAAATTTAATTAAAATTTGAATTGGTAATCAATCGATTAACTATTCTGTCAACAATTGATCAATCGATTAACAATAAATTAATAAAAAATGAAATTGTTAATCGATTGATTAATTACGATTAATTGCAATTAATCGATATACCGATTCATTGTACTGTTATCGAATCTTTATTATTTTTTATTAAAAATTGCAAATCGAGTAATTAATTACAATTAATTGCAATTACTTTGTACTTAAGTATGAAGTCTCTAAAATATCGGTGTTTCTTAAACGATTTCGAAGTCTTCTGCCAAATTGTAGAATGATTTACTGCGAGTGGTTCAAAAGTTCTATATATTTGATACTTGTCTCAGAGTTTAATGTCGTCCTTCATATACAATTTGCAAATTTTATTACACAAATTCGTCAATATTTTATTTTAATATTCAACGCAAAAACACAGATGCTCGACTATAAAGCAATATTTTAATCAGCACGTGCAGAAAAATATAAAAAAATTTGAAAAAAAAATTCTAAAAAATGAATAAATGTGATTCCAAAAATAATTTGTTGAGATTCTCAAAATGAGAATAAGAAGCAAAACGAGTATATCGACTGATGAGAAAAAGACAAAATAAAAGTATAAAAGTATAAGTAAATAAAAAAATAAAATTATAAGTATAATAAAAGCCAAGGGTGCAAGGCAGAGGTTAACGACGGATGATGAAGCTGATTTGAAATTAAACTGACACTGATAATTTCAAAATTTTCTCCAAATAATCTCGACGAATGAATTTTCATCAAAAAAAAAATCCACACAAAAAAATGCCCACAAAAATGATTACATAAAAATATATATGTTCGAAATTAGAATAAAAAGTACGAAGGGCGGATACGCGTAATGAGAGAAAGAGGAAAGAAAAGTATAAATAAGGCGAAAGGGGGAGGTCGGAGAAGGGTGCAGCAAGGGAGAATAAAGTAAATGGGAGAGTTTCTCCTCAGCACACATTGAGAAGAAGAACGCTGTGGCAAGAATCCCGGAGGGTGGATGGGAGGATTGAGGTGAGTCGTCAGGAAGGTTGTTGAGAGAGAGACGGAGATAAAAAGCGAAAGGGGGTGGAAGTGGGCTCGGAGGCTGTAGAGAGCGAGAGAGAGAGAGAGAGAGAGAGGGGGGTTGGTTTTCTCTAAGAGTAAATTCTCTCTCTGGCAATGCCTCCTCGGGGCTGGGATACGAGGGAAAAGAGAGAAAGAAGCTCGAGTAATATACATATCTTTCCTTCTCTTTCTCTCTTTTCTCTCCTGCCTAGAAGTTGCGCCCAGCATTTTAATCGATTTCATTTGCGCGCATGTGAGTGAGCCAACTCGTATAACACAGAAAAAGAGAGGGAGAAAAATAAAGGAGGAACGAGAGAAATGCTCTCGAGCGACCTCATCTACCTCTCCCTCTTTTTATTCTCTCTCTTACGTATAGCAGGGAAAGCAGAGGGGTGGAGGGGTCAAAAGTAAAACAGAATCCATATGTGTGGAATGGATTCGTGCATAAAAGTTTTAAATATGAAAATGGTCGTAAATACGCAGATGTGGTATATATTATGTAATAGGATACATATTTACCAATGACAGGTATGAGCTGAAGAACGTAGATGTAACAGTAAATATAGAAATGCAAAAAAAAGTAAATTTTTTTTTAATTATTATTTTTTTTAATTACCGAAATTTTTTCTGGAGGATGTAAAATCTGTTATATCTGAAAATGATTTTCAGATTGTAGGGATAAATTTGATTTTGGTTGATTTGTATTTTTGTATGATTTGTCATAATTTATTGTTTATCATGGAATCTTGAAAATATTTTATTTAATATGATATAACTATTTCTGATGTAAGTACACAGATTTTAAACAAAACTTGACTGAAATTTTTTTAATTTAGAAAACGTTACCAAGTATTTTTTATTTTATATTTTTTATGTAAAGATTTTTAAATAGAAAATTCTTTTTTGAATCAATACATAATTAAAAATTAAATACAGATACAAATTTAAATATTCATTTTTTAAATTCATCAACCAAGCTCAGATACGTACTCGTAAAATTTGACACAGATAATAATTTTATTGTTAATGTATGGACGTCAAAATCATTTCAATTAATGACATCCAACGACTTTCTCATTACTGCCTTAATAAGTAAAAATCGATATTATCACATTATCCATAAATTTCCGTACCTCCTGAGAAAAATTCTGTTTACCACCTTCCAATGTTAATACATTGATTAAACATGAGAAATTTTATGTTACAAGTTCCACGTGGACGTCGCTCCTGTAGGAAAAAAAAATTTGCATGGAGAAATTTTAAGTATCAAAATACATATTTTTCCATATTTGCATTTAATCACACGTCGATTAAGGATTTTTATTTTCACATCGCTATTATAAACGGCACGTGTGTATGTGTACGGAAAATTAATTTGATCCCAGGATCAAAGAATACAAGAGAAAACATTTTTCGTTCCATCAAAAAAATTAGCAAGTCGAATTTTGTTTTTTTTCCCCTCGTGCGAACTTTTGATTGGTCGATCTTGATTTTTTTGTTCAAAAATAAAAAAAAACAGAACCCCGAGTGCTTTTTCCTCATCCCTCATCCTTGGATCTACGGCAAAGGATTTAAATTATTTATTTATTCGCCCTTAGGAGGACATTTCGTTGTGTTGAAAAATGTTGCCTCCTTTTCTCCTTTTTTTGCAATCTCATACCCCCGCGGGTTTCGCCGCACTTATAATTTGGATGATGGGACGACTCTCGGTTTAAAACTTTGAAAACCCGGCCCCCTCGTTCCCCTCGACGCCCTCTCTTAAAAAGTCTTCTCGAGAGTAACGGGGCCGGGCGAGGCTTCAAGTACGAGGCAAAGGGGTTGAAGATTCGGGATAGAGGACCGGAGACCCGGTGAGGATTCGACGAGAAGAACGGAGAAAGGCTGCACAGGAGCTGGAACGGGGTGAGAGCACGAAGCAAATAAGCGTTATGCATATTTTGTTGAAACCAAGTGGATTTTTTATATATATCCATATTTTTTTTCTCTTCTTTCTTCTTTCGTTTCTTTTTTTCGCTCATTCGCTCTCTCTCTCTCTCATTTTTTTCCTCTTTGCACACTTGCAACCTGAATGCAACTGGCAGTGCCCAATGGAAGGGAAAAGACGAGTTGTCAAATATCAGAGACGAGACCTTGTAAAAAAAAGGAAGAACGAGATAAAAAAAAAAGAAGCGAGTAAACGTTCGAGAATAAAAGGATACGAGGAAAATTAAAAACACTGAAAAGGGTTCGTCGTTTTTATTTCTCGTCTTGTGTGTGGTTTGTGAAGGAATATTTTTGAATAATTATTCAGAATGTATCTGATTGCTCGAAACCTTGAGATTAATTCTCTTGATTCATCTTTCAATTGCTTGTACGAGGTATTTGAACAAAGAGAATATAAATTGATAAAAGTTCACATTCGAAGAATTATATTTATATCGCAAATTTACTAGAAAATAATAATTTTTGTAAATTTAGTTTATTTATTGTAATTTAGGGTGGAGGGGGGGAATGAGGTACTTAAAAATTTCCAATTCTAAGGGTTTGAATATGCTGAATCTTTTGTTTTTTAACCACAATTAAAGGAAAGAAATATAACTTTCAGCTGAAATAAAATTTTCATGAGAAAAGAAATTTTTTTTAGCAGTCAAAATGGGGTTCCTCTTCAAAAAGTACGAAAATTTTTTTTTTCATAATTTGTTAAGATATTATTAGCTTTGATTCTTTTTCGATCGGCTATGTTAATTGATTTTTAGATTTAATTTTTGTTTAAATGTGTTTTTAAATCACCAAATACAATGTTCTTAGCAAATAAAAGACCATTTGATATTAAATTTTATCAAAATTTGAAATATTGTAAATTTTGACCAAATTTTTGGGGTACCCCATTTTGTCCCCCCCCCTCTACACTTCAGTAATTTATTTTAGTAAATTCATTACAAATTATTTAAATTTTAATTATTGTATTAATTATAACTGATATAATAATTAAGATAATTAATATGATAACGAGAAAAGAATGAGTAGCATTAAATCAAAAAATAAGGGTTGCAATCGAATAAATTACAACGAATCGTGACCTCCTGAGAATCCGCTGACCACGTGGACGAAGCCGGGTGGTCGCTGCAGGGGAGAAAAGCGAAAGAGACCGAGAGAAGGAAAAAGAAGCAAAAAAAAGAAAAAAGAAAAAAAAAGAACCGCGCAGAAGGTCGCTGCCCCTGACTCTATTTTTCTTCCTATCTCCATCCTCCCATCTTTCAATTTACGAACCCGCAGATCCCGCGAAAAGAGTGGCTATAAATTTTTTAGCAAAAAACTGCATCTTGCGTAAGAAAAAAAAAACAAAAAAAACGAGAACTCCGAAAAAAAAGAGGATCGTAGTAACGAGTTGGCAAAACGAGAAAACTGATGAAAACTTGAGGAAGATAGAGAAAGTAGTGCGGTTGGTCGTGGATTCGAGGGAGGAAAATAAAAGGAAGGGAGAAAAATGGAGGGTTGGAATTTCCGGCGGGGGTGGCTTTGGTCCACTGCGTGGTCAGCTGACTGCGGCGCGCGTTTCTCTCTCTCTCTGTCTCTCTCTCTCACTTACTCTCTCATTCTCTATCTCTCTCCCAAGAGAATGAGAAAGAGAGAGAGGGAGAGTGAGGCTTACGAGCACTTCGGAGGGGGTGGTTTTCCCTCGCCAGGCAGAAAGACCCAGAGCGAGAGAGAAAAGTGGGTAGAGGTAAACCACGTGCGCAGCCACGTGCTCTTGACGTCATCTTTTCTCTCCCCTCGCTCCACACCTCGGCCGTTCCTTCCTTCACGTCGTCCCTTTATACCAGCTCCTTCGAAACTCTTCCTCGTCGACATTCACGAGCCACCCTCTTCTCTCTCTCTCTAACTTTCGAAAAATTCAAATAGGAAATATCTTGAGGTGCTCGTTCTCTTATGGGTGTTATTAGAAACAGTCTCAAATTAGAGGCCATTGTATAGATTTAATCAGAGTGTGTAGTATACATAGTGAGAGGAATAAGAGCGTGAGGAGTGAATGGGCCGCTGGTCACTTTACATGAGGAAATGAAATGAATAATATGCAAGTTTAACACGATGTATTTTAGGATTATGATTGTTGGGGTGTTTTTTTATTCTTGAACTTGATGGTTTTGTTTGATTATTTAAAAGTGGTTGATGATTAGATATGAGGAGTTGGGAGTTGAATTGTTGCGCGTGTTTGCACACGCTAGGTTTGGTATGGTATGTTATTAAGTGTAGGCATTTTTTAAATAAAAATGTATAAATTTACGTTCTATTTGAATTTGGTTTTGATCGATAATTTTTGTTTACTTGTCATTTACATAAAATTTTGAAATTTTTAGTGTGACTGTGAATTATGTGGTCGCTAATTCGGTATTGTACTTTTTAATGTGGCAATGAGTTGATTTTATTAATTTGCTTTTATGTAAATTTACTGATATATGATATAGGGGAAGGGGGAGGGGGCAAAATGGGCTCCTCAAGGAAAAAATGTTAGAATCCTTAGTGTAATGAACTGGTTTTAGTCTCTTATATTTTGATTATTTCGTTTCTAGAAGAGAAATTGTTTTCAAAGAAGAAATGTAATAAATAATTATGTTGAACTCATTACCTGGTTATCCTTCATAATATGTAATTTTTTAACCGTTTCTATAAAACAAAAATTTTACTGACACGTTTGGCGCAAAAATATTTGTTGGTTTTCAAAGTCTCGATAGCCTATTTTACCTCCTAAACACTTTGATTGTCAACAATTTTGAGGGCAGATTTGGATATCTCTATTGAAATTTTGGCAGAACAACATCTCTGCTCATAATTCGTCTACTCGATATTGTTATTCAGGTTGGATATTGTTTTTTAGTATTGTTGAGTAGACAAATTTTGGGCAGAGATGTTGTTCTACTGAAATTTTTGGGGGACCCATTTTACCCCCAAAAATTTATGGATATTGAAATTTTGAGGGGGGCCCATTTTGCCCCCCCCCCTCCTACCCCTACAATGTCGAAAAATATATCGTTCTAATGAAATGACAATTATAAAATAAGCTTGCTAGATTTATGTTTTCGACGGATTTCTCTCTCAATGTTGAATAATTGAACATGAAAAAATTATGAAAAAAAACCTTGAGTTTACCCTGCACACCCTGTTCGGGTTTTTACAGCTTTTTATGCCTTTCGGTGCCTTCATTTTCGTGCCTTTCGTTTTGCCCATACGTATGTCTTCATATTCGGCCTTTACTAAGTATTTCGAAGTTGTCGAACCTCGAAAGCTCCAGAAAAAGTCAACTCCCGCTCAGCGTTGACCGGTCAGTCGGTGCAAGCTAAGTCACCCATCCAAGTATTGGTCGCGCCCAATGTCGCTTAACTTGTGGGTCCGCCGAAACTCGGCACCGACCTCGGGTCCACTATACTGTCGATTTAGAAAAAATTATGATATATTTCGACGATTCATTTATCGATTACAACAAAAAAAAATTTAGAATTGGATATGTTGTGACTTTTTGTGATTTTTCTCTTCGGAGTTTTCCCGCAAAACAATAATGCTTAAAAAATTTACATTTCAATTTTTTGACAATATTTTCGATCAGAGAAATTGTAGGTAGGTCCAGTTTTTCATGAGAATTCATTTACTAATTAATAAATCAGTTGTTTTAACAATATACCTACTTATTCTCAATTGTGATTTCTCTTAAGCTTTTATTCAGTTTACAATTTATTCTAGCTGATAACGATTCACAAGAACTTGACTATAATTAAAACTGATTTTTTTTCTTTGATTTTAATTTATTGCAACTTTTATTCCGGGTTTATTCTCCATGTATAACGCAAATTAATTATCAAAACGTACATGACGCACTATATTGAAAAATTTCTATAGGAAATTACGTAATGAGAGTCCTTCAGACCAAATTATTTTAATCCATTGAGTAATTTTTCGACAATTGTATTTTTCATTTTTTCAAAAATTATATAATCATATTTTGACTTTTCTTTGATTTAATAGAATCTAAAAATATATTAATACTTTGTCTCTCTTAATTTGTTCTTCTTTCCACGTCCCCGATGCTTGTAAGACAAAATCAAAGAGCGTCAAGCGAGACTGAAAAATCTCGTGAAATCGTCCGGAGCTGTATCCCTTTGCGATCGTGTCTCGGTCGCCTGAATCTCAATGGGAAGCGTAACCGCAACGAGACCGATTGGAATCTATAAGGAACAAAAAGAAATCGAGATGAAAAGAAAAAAAAAATTTTACGAGATCGAAGGAAAGAGATAAAAGTGAAATTTGAATAACTCGATAATTCGACTGATCGGAGCTTTTCGCGAAACGGGAACTAAGAGGAGAGTCACGAGGTGGAAAGCTTTTTACGAAAACCGCTAATTAACGAAACGATTGATTCAGCGAAAACCTCAAGGAGAGCCATAACAAATGAAATTGGGAAAAAAGGCGAAAAAAAAACAAAATAAATTTAATCGTTTACGAATTGTATCGACGTTCGAAGATTCGCATGCATAAATTCGAGGACTCCGTGGACGAGGAGATGGAGAGAACCGCAGAGTCCTGGCGATTTCCTCGATACTCGTCTCCCATCTCACGAAGATAAAAACTCCGAGAAAAAAAAATGAAATAAATCTGAAAATATTCGAGTATGTATTTTCGTCCCTTGTTTTTGTTTAAATATCGGAATCTCGCGATGCTTCGAGAGGATCCGTGAATATCGATGTCCCGAGCCAAGAACTTGAAAAATACGCGAATAAAAATCAAGAGGGAGCAAAAACAGTAAAAAGTCCCCACGGAAATAAATAATAAAAAGATTTTGAATAATCGTGAATGAAAAAAATAAAAAATGTAATGGTAGAAATTGCAGTGATAAGAAAGTGGTTAAAAAATAAGAAGAGATGAGGAATGATAAATATAAAAATAGAATGTGGAATGAGAGAATGAGGGAGAAGAAGGGATGATGCGGGGATGAAAAAAAAAATCGAAAGAAAAATTGTCGAAGGGAAGGGTGGAAGGAGGAAGGAAAAGGCGTATCCCATCGCGCATCCAGTCGCTGGCACATCGATCCACCTTAATGAGTGGAAAGAATAAGACGAGAGCCACCATCACGACTCTTCTACTGCGCACATTCTACACACACTCCCGCGTGTGCATATATATTTTCGCTCGCACATTCGCGTCTATGTAAAGCGCCTATTGAGATGCTGGCGAGCTCGTCAGGAGAGAAAAAATGACGAAATTTTTCTCTTATCGTTTAATTGCTTTATTTTCGAAATTCTTTATTTTGGAATTCAATTTTTATTCAACATCTACTCAAATTTCGTTTTTGATTTTGGACATCTAATTCTTATATTATTTTTAGTTTTGTAATGTGTAAGGAAATTAAAATTTAATAAATTAATCTGAACATTTATCTATTATTTCTATATCTTTATATATTTTTTATATTTTTATATTTCTATGTTACATCTAACTTTAAAATTGTATAATATAATTATTATTATCCATTGGTTTTCTACCTTGCCTATGGGAGTGTTGTTCCATGGCATAAATAAAACACTCATTTATTTAAGTTTTGATTGTAATAAAAATATGTGAAAATTTTTTTTTAATAAAGTTAAAAAATATGTCAATTAACATCTAATTTTGATATCATTTTTAATGAGTGAACAATCGAAAATTGAAAAAAATTATTGTCATAATTTTCGCATTAGTTGTAATGAAAATATGTATGTATAAAACGGCAGAACCAGATCCCTGCTCAAAATTTGTCTACTCAACAATGCTAAAAAACAATATCCAATCTGTATAACAATATCGAGCAGACCAATTTTGAGCAGGGATCTGGTTCTGCCTATAAAACATTTTTAAAAAAGTCATTATTTATGAATAAGTAAATGAAAATTTAATATATGAATCTCATCATTTTAACTTTGATTATAACGAAAATGAAAATTGTAATTTTCAATTTTATTGAATAGATAAAAGAAATTTAATCTGCGTTATTTATTTTCATTGCCATGTGATGATTTTGAGTATCTCAATACCTTACGATAAAATTGTTGAAAGGTGAAAAGTCATCTGAAACAATTTCTAATTGAGATTAATTCGAACTTCGTACAATTTCTCCCCGAACGTTGTAATTAATTGAAAAAACTTTGTCAAATTCGACATAATTAATGATGGAAAATGAAAAAAATTGAAAAATCACAAAAAAAACGATTTACCCAACCGGAAAAACAATTTTTCAAAAATTACTCCTAAACAAAAAAACGTATATAAATTCGACGACTCATTGTTCGCTCCGCGTTTTTTGCACATCGAGACGACGACGGGAATAAGAAGCGAGCACACAGGAAGGCGAAGAATCAAGACGAAGCCCATTTCATCCCCCAAAAAGTCTTACCCTTGGCGAGACTCTTCTCGTAGGGTTTTCTCCCTGGAATGTTAATTCCCGGCGCTTTAATTCTTACGAATATTTCCCTCCTGGCCTCTCTCTTTTTATCCCGGTTCCCGTCGCGATCGAGGCGCTTCATCCGAGCGAGAGAGCCTCCGAGGGCGCCGAGAGAGGAAAGTTGGGAAAAAGGGCTGAAGCTCCGAGGTACCAAGAAACGAGCGAGATTAGGCTCTCTCCCGCATATACACATTTGGATATATTTATGTATGTGTACGTCGACATAACGAAGGGTGAAGAAAAGACGGGGCATGAAGAAAACCGAACGTGAGGGCTGGATTTCAGGGGGATGAGAATCTTATTCTCTTTTTCTTTTTTTTTTCTCATTTTCCCTCTCTCTCTCTTTTTCTTCTCATGCCTCTTCGCCTCCTCCGCACTTTCCACCATTAACCTCGAGTGAAAATTCTTATCTAACCTTACCCTGTACACACACTCACTCTCGAGTATCGATCATAAAATTAAGAACTTGGAAACACTCCTCTCGTGTACCTTCTTTTTCAGCCCTGTTATTTTCTTCTTCGCTTTTAATGACCTTTTCGCACTTTATATGTAATTTGTATGTAATTTTGTTCTGTCTTTTCCTACTTTTTTTAATCGATATCTTTTGATCATCATATTCAATGATTGAAGAATTTTTATTCAATTTTTTAAAAAGATTTTTTCTAATTTTCGTTGTTTATTGTTTGGTTTTCTTAAATTTTTATTACATCTTCATTTTTTTATATTATTTATTTTTATAATCATTATGATGTTGAGACTTTATGGGATATTATTTTATAATTTTTTTCCTATTATAAATGGAAGGAATATTTTCTAAAATTTTTGTTGTTATTTATTTATTTTAGGGTCTCGTTCTTGAAAATAAAAATAAATAATCGTTTTCCCCATGTTTTGTCTCTTTCACTTGTCTCTGAAATTTTCTCTCCTTTTTCACTGTGTGGAATCGTTTCTGACATCGGATTGTCCTTTATGTACCAGCACCAATGTAGTAAGTATGTACACTAATATTTATATATACAAAAGCAGAAAAAACAAAAAGTGAGAGAGAGTGAAGAGTCGTGAAATGGAAGATTTGCGGTCGAAACCAAGTTCAGGGTGGGAGGAATCTGGAAACGAGAAAAAAAAGACGAGGAGAAGAATCATACGAATCTTTCCGAGTGACCTAAGCTCCGAGGAAGCAAAAAATAAAAAATAAAAAAATGGAAAAAAATTGGAAAGAAACAAAAAAGAGTGTCTGGAAGTGATTCGTTTCTTTTTTTGTTATTTTTTTCCTTTCGTCAGTAACGTCACATCCGGTCGGAAAGTCCAGCAGGACGAGACGTGGCTCCTCGCCAGGCACAAACGACGTTCAGTCTCGGTTTCTCACTCCGGTGATTGTTTACTCAACTAGATCGTCGATGATCGAGTTGAACGTGAGAAAGATGAAAAGTGTTATCGACAAATTCATAAATCATTTCTGGAATATAACATTCAGTTTCAAAAAATATATTTTTTAATTTTTTGAGAAAATTTAATTATCTGCTCAAATTTTTAACGATGTGTTACATTACGCGAATATAATAATTTTGAAATGATCGATTTCTTATTTTACTTCGAAAAATTATTTCTAGAATTGTTTTTAAATAATTTGGAAAAAAAATTTATCGAGATCAACTTTATTCGATCAAAATATTAACGATTGTATCATTTCAAATGAAATTTTATGTCTTTTGCCAGTTATTTCATGGGAAGAAATGTGAATAATTTAGCCTGAAACGATCGAAATGCATGACCTGATTTTTTTGTCTCAAAAAATTGATCGAGGATTATACAACAGGGACATTAAGCTGGAGGAAAGGACGAAGGGGGAAAGAAGCGACGGGTATATATGGGAAACATCGAGAAAAAAGGGGCAGAGAAAAAAAAATTCGGAGCGATATTATTGGTTTGATTTATCGTGGATTCATGATGCATTTTATTGCATAATTCTCGCGTACGTAGACGTGAAATACACGGAGAATGCAAATCTCACGTCGTTGTGATACTGAGTGAAATTTCCCTCAATTCTATCCTCTAACATTTCTGTTTGTTCTCTCTCAAATCTCGTTCTCGTTCTCTTTCTCTCTTTCCAAAGTCTGACCTTTCCTTCAGCCTCTTCTCTCTTCTCGCCTTCTCGTTTTTTTCCTCTTGACTTGATGCAGTCACGTTTTTATCTTGTCACGAATTTATCAACCCCTGAACTCTTTCGCATGCTTGCAGAAAAATCGACAACAACCAAATTTCCTGAAAAAAATTCTACTCGTACCTGCAAAAAAATGTGGAAAAAAGTAATTTGTAAATTCCTTGATGAATTTGTCTGACCATGACATTCGACAACCCCTGACAAAAGTGACTTTTCCATACTGAATTGTTAAAATTTTATCTTTGTCTTTTTGTTAGAATGTTGAAATTTTTTATTGTGATATTTAGAACGATACTCAATACGTTTCCAATGTTTCATTAACAATTTTTGTATTATTAATTGTTTAAACAATTTAAAAAACATGAATTTTAGATAAAATTGTTTACATAATCTCAGTTATTAACATTTTTTATGTGTTCTGATACAAGAAAAAAATTATCCACAAAACCTCATCGTTGTAATCAATTTTTACGTACTGTTAGAGAAGAAAATTCGTTTTCTTGGCAAAAGTGGATAATTTCTTAAAAACTGTTTAGTACAAGTTAATTAAATTTGGCAGAAGGATTCTTTAATATTTAAATATATTGAGGAAAAATTTACAAGCAACTACTACCGTTTTTTTCGATATTTATAATTTATTATAATTTCGATTTCGATGAATCTGCATAAGAATACGTATAAAATTCAAATTATTATAACTTTCAAACGATTTAGTGAATAGAGTTGAAATTTACAGAGAAGCATTGCAGTTCTATTATCAGTGACTGGTCAAATTTTCAGACTTTTACAACCGTTTCGAGTTATCTTCAGTACATCCTCAATTCACGAATTGAATGAAAAAATAAATTCTTTCTTGACATTTTATCAAATTATACAACTTTATCTATCAACAGAAAAAAAAATCTTGGCGAGAGATAAAAGGTGTATCAGGACTTCGCTCTTGTTTTCTCGATCACAGGAGATTTACTTCCTTCTTTACATCTCCGTTTCTTTTTTTATAATATTTTCAGCTCTCGTTTGTGCCCCTCAGCCGCGAAATATCGTGACACGTTGCCGCGATCTCGGGCGAGAGCGAGGAAGAAGAAATCGACGGGGGAAACGCGAGAGGAGGAAAAATTGTTCGGACGTCCTGTTGCGATGCAGAGAGATAGAGCGAGAGGAGAGAGAGAGACAGAGAAAGAGGAAAAAAAGAATGTAGAATAAACCGACACCCTGCTGGTTATCTCAATCCGCGAAGTTCCAGGGCATCGGGAATTCTTTTATTCGTGCACCGAGATATGTGAAAAGAGACGGAAACGTACAGGAAGAGTGAGAGGGAGAGAGAGAGAGAGAGAGGGAGAGAATCGAACGATCGTGAAGAGGATACTCTGGCCTACGAAAGTCCAAGACGGAGAGAATTCACACGAGAGAGCACGACGATAAATTCAACATTATTTCCCCCTCTGTTGCTCTCCTTTTCCCTCGATCTTTCTTTCCTCCAGCCCTTCGGTGCTTCGAATAAAATAGATCTCGACTAATTGTGGGAGAGATCCACGACTCTCTTTTCTTCTTCTCTTTCCACGCTGTTTCTCCTCTTTCTTAGCTCTCAATTTGTCAATAAAAAAAATAATTAAAAAAAAATTTACGTGTGAAACTGTTTTATAATTTTTTTATACACCTTCTAATATTTATTTTTATTTATACTTCAATTACTGTTAATGTATAAATAAAGAGGAAAAAATTAAGAAGGGGAAGAGGGGCAAAACGGGCCCCTCAAAAATTTCGGCCGAACAACATCTCTGCTCATAATTTGTCTACTCGATATTGTTATTCAGATTGGATATTGCTTTTTAGTATTGTTTAGTAGGCAAATTTTGGGCAGAGATGTTGTTCTGCCAAATTTGTTTACTCAACAATACTAAAAAACAATATTCAATCTGAATAACAATATCGAGTAGACGAATTATAAGCAGATATATTGTTCTGCCAAAATTTCAATAGATATCGATACATTTTTGGGGGTAAAATCTGCCCTCAAAATTGTTGACACTCAAAGTGTTTAGGAGGTAAAATAGGCTGTCGAGACTTTGAAAACCAACAGATATTTTTGCGCCAGACGTGT
>JAPYYX010003681.1:0-10010 GCA_030522605.1 Cremastinae sp. B BG-2022a | reverse complement strand
ATTTTCAAAGCCGCCATGTTAGATATTTGGGTCCACAACCCGGTTATCTTTTAGCCCAAGAATCGAGGACACTTTTCTGATTTTGAGGTGTGTATCTAGCGGGTTTCATAAATTTTTTTCGATAAAACAAATTTTTGTACCGAAAAAAAGACGTTTTTTTGTGAATAATTGTTAATAACTTTTGAACCGTTGACGCTAGATAAATTCTGAGGGCGGATTCTGAAAGAGGACAAAATTTTACGTCGGACATAGTGTTTCAAGAATTTTTTCTGGGACCAATGACGTGCGAAAAAAGCCCATGAACATTGTGTCCAAATATGTCCTCTCCGGTCCCTAATGTGTTACTGCGCGTCACCATATAGTGTGTCATACCGCGTTTTTAAAAAAAAATGAGAAACCGGATACTTTTCAATATGATGTACCGTAATGTTGACGTCATTGAAGAATATTTGCAAAGTAATTCGGAAGAAGGCCAATCTTCAATTAAAGATATAATCGATAAATTTAAATGCAATCGTCCGAACTATCAGTGGATAAAAAAAAATTGATCAAAAGACTTGGTGATGAAATTCTTATAACATCGAACCCTGGTTCAGAGCCAATTATTTTTTTCTGCGGTGCTGGTGATGAAATATTATTAAAACATTTTCAAGACTCCAAAAACGTAGGGGAAGATCGTCTCGAAATATTAAAAACGGCTGGAAAGATTATTAGAGAAGATATTCGTTCAATGGACTGCAATACTGACAGTTATCCGTCGCCACAATCATTTTTCGATAATGTTACAACGATAATTCCGAATTCACTAAGAATTTTCCTTGATAATGTTATTATCGGTGATAAACGCGGAACAGACAAGGGCAAATCTCATCTAAGATCGTAGCTATTGCGCATACTGTCACGAGCGCCAGCTAAAGTGTATATTCTCTGATAACTAAATGCATCGATGACGAAATAGTCTCATTAAGGTTTGATCTAATTACTTTTTAGTTTGACTAGACTTAATGAATGTCATTCCAGCGCCTTGACATTGACCGAACCAAGCAATTACCTAATGTGTCATTAATAACTTCACTTCGTCATAACCTTATGTCATTAATGACTTCACTTTGTCATAACTTTCTCTATGACAAAGTGAAGCGGCGTATTCTGACACATAGACACGTGACGATTCCTTTACCCACACCTAAGGCAAAAATCCCCACTATAGTACTCTCTAAATTACATTTTAACGACAATATACAATATATAAAGCGCGCTGAAAATGAACCTAAGTAAGTCTTAAGTAACACTTCGTCAAGCTACGCGTAACGTCGGTTTACAGAACAGTCTTCGTGTTTTTGTACCTAGTATTGTATCGAGTCGCGTAGAAACTATAACATTTTGTATTCAATAAAATCGGTAATATTGTCAATGGTGTTTGTTTTTCTTTTAACTTTCACGGAATTCTACGAGTGGTGACTGCTCTCTCAGGCACTGGCGATCCAAAGGACCCAGGTTTCCAAAGAGCCGCATGACAATTTGGCGATCCTGCCAGGATACACGCTAGCGAAAGTATAATTTCCTACTACGTATATCACCGTGACGAACCATCTTCGATAGTGTCCTGGAAAAAAAATATTAACTACAGAGTTTCGTTGAAAAAAAAAAAACACACTTTTTGACGAGTGACAGTGAGTAGAGAGAACCCTCTGTTAAAGTGAAATAAAGACATTTTTCGGTAAACAGACACAGTACCTCGAAACCTCCGCTCATCGCACGACGGAAATAGGCAGAACACAAACGCCTGAGTACGCCGTCCGAGAATAAAGCCCACAAGGAAAAGGATTCTTAGGGATGATTAACCTACTGCTGCTCTCCATGACAGTGTAAGTTCAGAATTTTCGATTCTCTTATACCGAGACCAGCATATATAAAAAAAAGAGAGTACATAGTTTTACATATATAAAAGACAATTAACAAAAAGAGGTCATCATGACAAATTCCATAAACTCATGGGGCTCGGCCCTAGAAAGAATCCGAGAAATTGTGAAATTGATGATCACAATCATCCGCAAAGCCGAGAGTATAAGAGCTACGCTCTCGCCGACGGATCCCAATACAAATCAAAAATTGAAGGATTTAAGTGATCGATTCAATGCCCTAGACGTTGAACGATCAAGATATTACACACAATTCAGGCATAAACCCGTTCCTGTTTCAATAATTATATATCTGGCCGCAATGACTGATACTGAGATCCACGAAACAGACCCTACCGATCCCTATCAAATTTTGCCTCCTCCACCAACTTACGAACAAGTAGTTGCAGAGGACAACGCCGGTCAACGACTCGCAACCAACTATATAGAGGCCGGCATACCTCCCTGACGAACGGCCGGCCTCCTCGACAGGGAAACATCCGATCAGTCATCAGTACAAACCACAGGGACTGTGATGACAAGAAATGGGCTACCCCCGCATCAAGAAAATCATCCAGCATGGATGGTCTGGCGGGAACCTCGCGCTCTACGTGAACACATGAGGAGACAAACCACCTCAAGAGACGACCTAGAATCCGACCCAGGTGAAGCTGCGGGCGGAAACGATCCGCTTGTCGACGACCTTACTCGACGACTGGATACCGCCTCCCTAATGGCGGAAGACGACCCTCCCGTCCAACCTTCACGAGGAGCGATACCGAAGACGCCAACTCAACACCCCTACCATCAGCCTGATAGACGAAGACGGCCGGAATCGAGACCACAACAACAAGTTGAAAGCTCTGCCCCTCCATACCGAGGTGCACCGTCGGTTCTGAGTCAGAACGACCCGGAACTTGCCGCAATGATCCAGGAAGCGGTTCGGTTAAGCTTACAACAAGAAAGAGCTGCTAGCTGGCATCGAGGATTGACCTCGGTTGATCTATCACCTGTCATAGAACAACCAGCAGCTGGTTACGCGCAGTTACTCACCGCAATCAACCCTCACGAGCAAGCTCAAACACTTCCACCTCACAATCACACCAGAACAATACCGTTCCAGACAGAGTTGAACATCGACACCGATCTGCCAACTTCTTGCCAAGGAAGACCTCAACTCTCCAATCCAAATGGATTTTACCCTGGGGAATACAGAAGTACAGGCTTGATTAAGCCAGAAGGACAGAAAGCCACCGATGCCATCAAACTTATCCCGAACATCATAACCGGCCAGAATACAGACAACTATAAACTGTGGACCGAGCACGCGAATCTTGGATTCAGATACTGCAAGCTGTCTGAACAGCAATTTTTCTTTTATCTGTTGAAATCCCAAAAGATAGGAGGTCCTCTCGCCATGAGGAAAGAAATCGTAACAGCACAAAATATTTACGAGCTTCTTTCGATCATCCAAAAGATACAACTTGCGGGAGCACGCAGTTCAAGCCTCATGGCCGAATTATCTAACATCAAACAAAGAGGAAGGGATATCATGGATTACATCAACAGATTCAACCATAAATACGACACCGCCATCATCGCCTTCCAAAACGAAGAACTAAGTAAAGAATACGCTGGGGAAGACACAAGACACATCGATGCAACAGCAATAAGCTACTTCCTTTTCGGACTGGCCCTCGAACTCAACAGAGTAGTTCGAAATTCAGACTATCCGAGCCTCGCAGACGCCCAAAGAGCTGCAATCTCGGCATCCAACGCGGAAAAACAATACCGGCAGTTCAATCACACTGCCCACACTTTTAGGACCACCGAATATAATAAACCACAACCACCACACAAAATCCACAACCTAACACAAGAAGAACTCGACGACCTCTTAGAAAAAACGAAAAGCGAAACGGTAAACACCATACAACAAGAAAGGGGATGCTTCAGATGTGGAAAGAAAGGGCACTTCATCAGAGACTGCAAGGAAACAATAACGCAGAACCAAAATTTTCGCAACGCCGGCTTCCACAAAAAGCCCCCGTACCAACAACGACGAATCAACAACCTGACGACCGAAGACCAGTCCACCGAGTCTCAAACCTCACCACCCAAAACGAACGAAAACATCGAAGAGAGAAGCGAAAACGAATCTCCAAGCTCCGAAAATTACGAAAATCCGAACGAGATGGAGGACCCCGAGTATTACATCTACAACAGCGACGACTCAGACGAGTAAAAATCAAACCAGAAGGATTCCAGACGCAGTTACGACTACTCATCGACACCGGTAGTACATTGAACCTGATAAAAAGGAACAAAATCCCTAAAGGACAACCGATCATCAAAAACAACACCTCCTTTAAAATGGGTGACGCTTCCTACACTATGACGCAAAAAATTAACATCTCTTATCTGGGAGTTACTGACGAATTCGTCGTCGTACCCGAAAAATTACCTCTTCGATCAGACGAGGATGGGCTGATCGGGTTATCCTTTATGACTAATCGAAATTATATTCTGACAACTGACAACATGACACTCGCAGGGGTTGACCACGATTTGAGAGACTCCACCATCGTTGCCAGAAACAACCACATTACGCCATTCGAATTCCAACTGCCAAAGCCAAACTCCAACTACCTACTATATACTCGACAAGGATACAACCCAAAAGAGCCTCCACCGATACAAATTGTAAGAACCAACAACAAAGGATACGCAAGAGGAGCGTATGTAAATTATGACAATGATAAAGTTCTGTCAGAGGAAATATTCACTGCTCGAGAAATCACACTACCGGAAAACCAGGTAACCTACAATACGACTCACCAAGACGAAAGCCGACTGGAAAAGTTACGGGACTTGACAAAACTTGACCATTTGAACTTAGAACTGAGGATCCAGATCTGGAAAATTATTGAAGAATATAACGACCTTTTTACGGTACCTGGTGACCCACTACCTATGGCACCCGGAACGAAGCACGAAATTAAACTAATCGAACCCAAAATCATCAACATCCGGAATTTCCGAGCACCGGAAATACATCAGCAAGTAATCAGCGACGGGGTTCAAGACATGCTGAGTAAACAGATAATCAAACAATCTGACTCCCCCTACAATTCTCCAGTATGGGTAGTTCCAAAGAAACCAGGACCCGACGGACAACCGAAGTGGCGGATCGTCATCGACTTCCGGAAACTCAACGAATATTCTACACAAGACGCTTACCCGATACCGATCATAGAGGACATCTTCGACTCTCTCCGAGGTGCTAAACACTTCAGCGCCTTCGACCTGTCATCCGGATTTCATCAAATAGGCATGGATCCGAACAGCATGAAATATAATGCCTTTTCAACTTCAGAAGGACATTTTGAGTATCAACGAATGCCTTTCGGGCTAAAAAACGCACCAGCTACCTTTCAACGGATGATGGATATGGCACTGTTAGGTCTCAACCATAGGATATGTTACGTGTACATCGACGACATAGTTGTGTTCGGAAAAACCTTTGAGGAGCACAATGAAAATATCAGGACCGTCTTTTTGAGGCTGAGGGACAAAGGCCTACAACTTCAACCAGAGAAATGTAATTACCTCAAGGATGAGCTCGAATATTTGGGCCACATAATAACTCCAGAAGGGGTTAAACCTAATCCAGCCAAGTTGACGGCGGTTCAAGAATTCCCCACTCCACGTAACCCTAAGGAAGTAAAAGGCTTCTTAGGCTTAACCGGATACTACCGCAGATTCATTAAGAATTTTTCCACAATTGGAAAACCTCTAACGGACTTAACAAAAAAGGATGTACCATACCAATGGGACGAAATATGTCAAACGGCATTCGAAACCCTAAAAAGGGCTATGAGCAATCCACCGGTTCTACGACCACCAGATCCTGGAAAACAATATGTTCTGACAACAGACGCATCGAACGTCGGAATCGGAGGAGTATTGTCACAAGACGGACACCCTGTGTACTTCCTCTCCCACGTTTTAAAGAACGCAGAAAAGAATTACAACATCACTGAAAAGGAATTACTTGCAGTAGTATGGTGTGTAAAGAAACTACGACAATATCTTCTAAACACACCGGATAAACCATTCATCATCAAAACTGATCATCGAGCACTCGTATGGTTAAAAAATTGCAAGGATCCCAGTCAAAGACTGCTCCGTTGGAGACTGCAAATGGAAGAATATCACTACGACATCGAATACATGAAGGGAAAAGATAATGTCGTCGCTGATGCTCTCTCGCGTGTTTGCTGCGTTTTAAAGCGACCTCCTACAGAATGGACCGATTCTGTCAGCCGGTTCTGGGACTCTACAGAAATAAGACAATACTCCAAAGACCAGTGGAAAACTGTCTTCCCCCACAAATCAAAAGTGGGACAAACACCTAGCAGTTACACATCAGAACTACTGGACCATATTTTCAATTTGGAGCAATTAGAAAAGGAGCTAAAAACCCGAGATAGTGCAATATACCCAAATATAACGGAAGATCCAGCATGGAAGCGCCTGACGACCAAGGTTAAGAACAAGGACAAGGAAGGAACATTATTCTTCTCTAAAGACAACTTCGACGACGAACTAGATAAATGGCTCCACGAACAACGAGAGACCAGAGAAAAAACGTACCTATACGTCAGTCCCAAAGAGTTCACACCCTTAGGGATTGACAGAATTGAGCGGCTTCTCCGAAAGTTTGCGAAGGACAACCCGACAGTCATCCGATTCTGCCGAACGACTCAGAAATCTCCAACTCCAGAACAACAAAAAGATCTACTGAAATCAGCACATAGCGATACTACTGGACACAATGGAACCTTTAAGATGAAGGAAATCATTACACAAGCTGCTCGATGGAAAGGTATGGACCAGGATATCGCCGACTACGCAGCAAATTGCGACGTCTGCCAACGCTATACAAAGGAAAGTGTTCTTCAGAAACCCGAAGGAAGAGAAATGGAATATGTTGCCAGACCAAACGAGAAAATAGCCATAGATCTGGTCGGACCTCTTCCAGTCACGAATTCAAACAATAAATACATCTTGACGATGCAAGACACCCTGACGAAGTTCATCCTACTGGCACCGCTACAAAAAAAACAGCCATCCAAGTATTCAAGGCATTACACGATACTTGGTTCTATCTGATAGGTTTCCCTAAACAAATCTTGAGCGATATGGGTACGGAATTTAATAACGAGCTCATCGACAGATTTGAAAAATTATACGAAATCAAACATATAACTACTACAGCACATCATCCTTAAGGGAACGCCGCTATCGAGAGAATGCACGGAGTTCTCAAGAATAATCTCCGAACCACCATCAGGGACAGACCAAATACATGGGACACGGTATTGCCCATAATGTATAAAGTTTGGAATACCACCATCCATTCCACGTTGAAGACAACGCCTCATAGTCTCATGTTCCCTCATTTGCCAAACACCCCTAACAACTTCACAAAGCCAGAACCCGAACAGGTGAAAACTAGAGCTTTAGCTTGGGCCAAGGAACTCGAGAAAAAGGTATATCAAGCTCATCTACGACTCCAAGAAGCCACCATCAAACACAAAAGGAAAGTGGACGCGGGTATCGTACGACAATTACCAATCTACGCCCAGGGAGACGAAATACTAATTCGTAACAATGCAAAAAAACATTCACTCGACAAAGAATGGCTAGGGCCATACATTGTCCAAGCCGTCAATATCGTCAAAAGCAACGTCCTCATCTTATATGTATAAGAACGAACCCAAGTGGATCCGTCTGTCCCATACTAAACCCTACGTCCATTATGAAGATCGCGCTCCAAAAATACCAAAACTGAAATTAAAAAGAGGGAAAAATGGATGGTATATTGAGAACAACAGAACAAATTGATAACAATAATGACACTTGCAGATGGGGAGCCAACGGGCACTACTCGCTGCGGCCAATCAAGGGAACGCTAATCCAAAAAAAGATCGGCAAGGTTTATGCCTACCAAGAGGAATGGAAAATCGTCCACGCAGTAGACACGGAACCAGTCTTCTCACGTCTATCCAACATAGAACAGGCTACCGACGAGCGGCAGAAAGAAATCGACTCGATGAAAGACCCTACAGAGAACCTAAAACTAAACCAAAAGGTTCTCATACTGGGAAACGAAGGATTGAGAAACTCTTTGAATACTCTCAACAAAATATTGGGACTCTATGATCTCCCAATTCACACTACGCCCGAAACAACATCACCACCAGAGACAACAACAACCTCAACAACTACAGCTGCAAAGATCTACAACATCAATGATGCTGACCGAGATAATTTCGATGAATACGCCCAAGTATTCGGATTATCGCAAGTAATGGCGGCTATTCATCAAAAAGCGGTACCACTCTCCAGGTCGGATCCAATCGATCGAGACGTCCGCCTACCAGAACGCAAGGAAAGAGGCTTATTGGACTTCGCCGGAACCATTCAGAAATTCCTCTATGGAACAGCAGACGCAGAAGATCTACGTATCATACACACCAATATTGAGAGCCTAGCAAACTCCACAAAGAATATAAACTTCCTGGTACGTAAACAAATGGCAATCACTCAGGATCAAATCCGTACCCTCGACACGAACCAAAACGAAATGGCAAAGTACCTCGTGAGCATGGAAAAACAAATCGAGAAAACCACTAATGATACGAGTCACCTCCGTTACACCATTTCATTAGGAAATAGACAAAAATATCTCGAGGAGTTGCAGAAAAGTCTCGAAAGGGACGTATTAATGATCAACTTTGCTATCGAAGTAGGGAAACACGGGATCATCCAGCCATCGCTTTTTTCCCCTGAAAAAATGATTAAATCCATCAAAGTATTTGAAAGGCAATACGGGGAACATATTATACCTAAGACACAAGAAAACTACCAGAAATTTATTGACATCTCAGAGGTAACCATATTCACAACCAAAAGAAAGATTGCCTACATCATCACGGTGCCAAACCTCGAAAGGAAACCATGGACGCTGATAAGAAACACTCCTATACCGCAAATGAAGAACGGTACTTACTTGGTTATCCTACCCTTGTATGCGGAAAGAATGGAACGAGATAACTTTACCAGGGAGATCAAGGTCAACGAATTGAAGAGGGTCGACGGGGATTTCATCGCGCGGTATCAAGGGGTTGGACACACGATCAACTCCATCTCACTCTGCGAAGCTCCAAACAACGTCGTGAAGGAGTGTAGGATAACGAATTTCGAGGTTAAAGATTTCGCTTACATCACTACACATCAAGCACAAATACTTATACCTAGCAGCAAGCCCAAAACACTCACATTAGTATGCAGTAACACCCATCAGATTTTCGAATTAACAAGGCCCTGTATTATCGAAACTGACGAAAAATGCGAACTCCATACTCCTACTTCACAAGTCAAGTTATTACAAACCAGAACCAAAACTTTTTGTGAAATATTTAATATCGAGACAATGCTCAATTATTCTCTACCGGACAAAAAAAGGAATCCAGTTATGCTACATAAATTGAATATTGAGACTTTAGAAGACTATAGCCAAACCATAGAGTCTCTTGATAATGAGTTAAAAAAAAAACAACGTCCAGCTACTCGTCAACAACGAATGGGCAAATTTCAAAGGGATTGTATTGCCTAGTATTGGGGCGGTAATATCGGGAATACTTCTCGTAGGGATACTTTTTCTAGCGATTAAAACTGGTTTATGTATGTGTATGTTCCAAAGGATCTTGCAATGCTGCAGCACTACGAAAGTAGCCGAACTTCGATTGAAGCAAGAAAGCAATTGAAAAGATTGCGGAAAACTAATCGAGAATTAGCCATAGAATTAGAAGATCGAAACGAGGACGTTTCTTAGTCTTGTTGGAGGAGTGTCACGAGCGCCAGCTAAAGTGTATATTCTCTGATAACTAAATGCATCGATGACGAAATAGTCTCATTAAGGTTTGATCTAATTACTTTTTAGACATGTTTTCCGTTCACGAGAACCTGTACTTGTACTTGCGATGGGTATTGGTTGATTTTTTTTGCCGAGCTCTTGTTGGTATTCGATGGCAAGTTCTT
>JAPYYX010003680.1:0-11702 GCA_030522605.1 Cremastinae sp. B BG-2022a | reverse complement strand
TTTTTTTCTGAAAGCTGAGAGTTTTTTCGACGAAATATGTAATTTTCGCGATGTGCATATTTTTTGTTTTACCGGAATCAAATAAAAAGTAAAATCCTTCCAATTGCAAAAGTTTTATTTTTACACTTTTTTCAGGTGTTGATACAGTTTTGACCCAAGCATACCATATCTCATTTATCGGCAAAAAAGTATGCAATATTTGTGTGCCCATCACTGTTTTCGATTGGAAATATCGTACATCTAACACGATTTTTTTAATTGAATAATTTTCATTGGTAATGAAAGTAGTGAAATCAACGCCTGTGAAATTTTCTTAGTAGCCCAGCAGAGCTAATCTTGCGCTGTTAGTATATGTCTTTTAGTATCCATTTGCAATGGAGCT
Organism: Cremastinae sp. B BG-2022a; assembly: GCA_030522605.1. Classification (NCBI taxonomy): domain Eukaryota; kingdom Metazoa; phylum Arthropoda; class Insecta; order Hymenoptera; family Ichneumonidae; species Cremastinae sp. B BG-2022a. The sequence goes on along the minus strand of JAPYYX010003680.1, from coordinate 11,320 downwards.
CTAGCAGCAAATCGTTTTACCGAACCTGCAGGCGCATCGCATGGTCCTTTACCATGGGCGGTCGCAAAAAAATGCCAAAATTCTAATACCAGTGATTGATCAAATTTTTAGATTTTTATCACCGTTTCCAATTATCCCCAATATACATCCTTAATGTATCAAACGAATATAAGCGACAAACAACTGTTTTATTGACCGTAACAAACAACGATTTCAGCACCATGAAAGGAAATAAATGGCGAGGCAATTTGATGAAAGGTGCTAGTGAACAACGCTTACCAGGAGCAGTGTAAATATTATTATTTTTTCATTAATTTTTTTCCATGGTTTTTTCAAATGTCTTATTTTATTTCACTATTTCTTGGAATCTTTAGGCGGCTACCATTCACGGATTCAGAGCGAGAGGTCATGATTAAATTCTTAGTGAAAAATCGTCTTATCTTCAGGGCGAAAGGGCTTGTCGTTTGGAAAATGATGATTTTAAAAGAGGTTGGTACATTTACCAACATTTTACCAAAATTTACTTATATTTACTTTTCAAATTCACAATTTTTGAATTATTTTAGACTTTAACACATCGAACGCCCCAATCTCTCCAGAACCACTTTATCAAACACATTTTGCCTCATATTGAAGAACGGCGAGAACTCAAGGAGGAGACAATGAAGGAATTCTTAGCCCTCCGAAAGTAAAACTGATTATTTTAATAAATGAAGAAAAAGTATTAAAATCCTACATTGTATTCACATAAAAAGATTTTTATTATTATTAAGATTATTAAATTAACAGCTTCGTTTGTTTTTTCCATCAATAGAGTACATAACGCCGCGGATATTACACATTCGTGCATATTCATACTGTATTTTTCTAAGTACAACAAAATTTAACTTCGAACATCGTTTCAGATACCAGTTCTTATTCTACTTAATTTCAAGTACGCTTCAGTGTATCTTAAGGTGAGAGTCCCGTGAAATTTCGTGAGACAGATTTTTTTTTAATTTTGCATAGCCCTAGATAGTACTTAAATAAACATGTATACCAATTTTCAAGACGTTTTATCATCTACAAGTCGAGATATTGATTTTTAAAATTCATCTCTAATACACGCGTTCTTATGGCAGATATTTTTATTCGCGCTTGATTTAAAAAATGACCAGCTATTTTGACATAAAGATAACGATAATTTTTTAATTTTAGATGTTATAGACCAGATAGATTTTGAGATAAAAATAATTATAATAAAAAATGTCTGTCATAAAACGTGTGTATTAGAGATGAATTTTAAAAATCAATATCTCGACTTCTGGATTTAAAAATCAATATCTCGACTTCTGGATGGTAAAACGTCTTGAAATTTGGTATACATTTTTATTTAAGTATTATCTAAGCCTATGCAAAATTAAATCTATCTCAAAAAATTTCACGCGATTTCTACCTTAAGGTAGCGTGAAATTTTTTGAGACAAATTTTGTTTAATTTTGCATAGGCCTAGATAATACTTAAATGAAAATCTATACCAAATTGCCAGACGTTTTATCATCCGGAAGTCGAAATATTAATTTAAAAAAATTTGTCTCAAAAAACTTCTCGCGACTCCTACCTTAAACTGTGATATAAAGCTTCCTTAAAATTAAGGAGAAAAATCAGAAAACATCGAGCAGTTTAATTTCACACTCCCCGGTCGCTTCTCAAATCTAAATTCTTATCGATCACAGACGAGTCATCGAATCATTAACGAGATTACAACCATTGTCGCAGCCCGAGCGAAAGGATAGATTACACAGAGGAAAGGGAAGATAAATAAATAAATAAAAGCGCAGACTCGGCGGACAGGGCTCTCGTTTTTTTTAGAAACGTTCGATCTCTCAAGTCTGTTCCGGCATGGACTTTCCGTTCAATAACTCCGCGTTGGCGTTGTTCATGACAAGTCGTTGTTCATTCTTGAGCCTTTGACGAGCCTTTTTTCTGTTGTTGCGCTTGTGTATGCAGTACAGAATGACGAAAAGAAAAACGAGAGAAACTCCGAGACAGGAAGCGACGAGGATCCACGTTGATCGCGCTTTTGCAGTTTCCGCTCTGGTTTGAATAACATTTCGGCAAGAATCGTAAAGACGTACAGTCTCGTTGGAAAATATTGGTACATCCGAGAGAGCTTGCTCGCTGCACTTTCTCGGCATTTTCTCTTGCGGTCCGCAGTTCATTTTCGGCGGTCTCATTTTTATTCCTCGCGCCTGGACCCAGCTATTGAGCTCTACGCACTCGCAGCTCGACTCGTTAAACTTAATCGGATTCTTAGTCAAATCGAGGATCTCCAACGAGCAGAATTTCGCCAGATCCTCCGTCGTGACGCGCGTTATCAAATTTTTCGAAACGTTGAGAAATTTCAACGATGGCAATATTCCCAGGGTGGGCAGTCTTTTTAATTGGTTGGATGACAATTCGAGAAACTCGAGGTTGGATTCTTCCGACAATGACGTTGGCACGAAGGAGTTGTCGCTGAGCTTGTTCTCCGAGAGGAAAAGTTTTCGCATGTACGGCAGTGCGAGTGTGCTCTTCGGAAAATCTTGGCAGCCATTTTTCGTGAGATCGATGACCTCTAAACTTCGCAGATAATCAAACGAGCCCTCTTCGATTGTTTGTATAAAGTTGTCTTGTAGATAGAGATACGCCAGACTCGTATACGCGGTCAGGCTCTCGTTCTTCAGCTCTCGCAAACGATTCACAGACAAATCGAGAATCTGAAAACAAAAATTGAGGTTAGATTTCACGAACTAAAAAAAACAATTTGGGATAAGCTTCCGAGAATCGGTTATGCCCAAATTTGCTGAAATTTTGCATGCACGTTATTTTTTATAAATAAAACCATTCTGCAAAGTGATTTCGACCGCATTGCAATAGTTTCCGAAATAATAAGCTTTAAAGCTTAAAAGCAATGGCAGTCACGTGACCACCCAGATTTCGTAAATTACGGATGTATCAATAATAAATTAATTGTCATCAAAAATTAGGTGGTTTTGCCGTTCATTGGATCGGAAATAATGTATCACCGCTTTTGTGAGCTGCATTTTTCAATATTGAAGAAGAAGTATCTAGAGAAAAATCACCAGGGGTCGGCGGGAATGAAATTTTTTCTGTACAGATTTCTCCCTCAGAATTGAAAAATTCAGCTCAAAAAAGCGGTGATATATTCTTTTTGATCCAAGGAATGGTGATACGGTCCATTTTTTGTTAAATATACTTATTAATTAGTAAATATGTTATTTCCGAAATCTAGTAACTTTTAGGTTACCATTGCCCTTCAATGGCACTCACGTGACCACCCAGATTTAGTAAATTACGGATTTATCGATTAATAAATGAATTGTCATTGAAAATTGAACCGTATCGTCGTTCTTTGGACCGTAAAGAATCTATCGCCGCTTTTTTGAGCTGAATTTTTCAATATTAAGGGAGAAATCTGTAGAGAAAAAATTTCACTCGCGCCGACTCCTAGTGATTTTTCTCTATAGATTTCTCACTCAATATTGAAAAATTCAGCTCAAAAAACGGTGATACATTTTTTCATCTAAGGAAATGATTCAAGGAACGGCGATATGGTCCAATTTTTAATTAGAATTCACTTATTAATTAGTAAATATGTTATTTCCGAAATCTAGTAATTTTTATGTTACCATTAACTTTAATAACTTTTAGTAACTTTTATGTTATCCTTAATAAATGACAAATTTTGTAGTTAATCATTTCAAAAACTATTGCAATGCGCCCAAAATCCCTTTGCAGGATGTTTTTATATATCAAATAAAACATCCATGCAAAATTTCAGCTCATTTGAACATAACCGTTTTTCGGAAGAACAACCAAAATTTGAAAATATGTACAAGTTTTTTATAAATTATTTTCAATGTATTTTACCTGAATGTCTGTGCGAAGATTTTTTGGAACGTCGCTCAACTCCAGATTTCCGCATTTTGCTTGTATCATCGAGAAAGGATGATTGTATCGACACTTTTTAGTGGAAAATTCTCGGTCTGTCAGATGGGTGGCGCGCGGTTCGGGCCCGAGGACCATTATTTCTTCTGGGCGGACCGCAGCTCCAACGCTCACCAGAAGAAGCAGATTTATGACGAGGGCAAACATTTCGCTGGCTGCGAACAGAAAAGAACAAAGTTAAACAAACAAAGGTATAAAAACAATAATGGAGAGCGTTTACGCTGAGTATAAATATGAGAAAATAAACGGATGAAGAAACTGAAGTGTGATGATGAGACTCGGAGTGTAAACAATCGGAGTGCACGCTAAGGTGGCATGAAAAAAAAAATAGTAAATCTGACAGACCTGCCAGTCAATATTACATTTTTAGAGTTTTCAGAGTTCCTCGTCATTGAAAAATCTTTTGTTTTCCTTTTCCCGATTTCTTCTCAATAAAAGAGTGCTTTGGAATGAATTGTTATGGTATTCTCTCGTCCGTGTTTACAGATGAAAAATTGTATCTAGTCTGAAGCTTTTCTGCCACCGGTGGACACGCGAGAGCTAAACGACTATTAACCACAGCGAGGGAAAAATAAATATAAAAAAAAGAGAGAAGCTCTCGTTCTCTTTTCCACTTTCTCGAGGGTCGTACAAAAATAGTTGGCACGAAAGTTTTATCGAAAGTTTTTTTACGCGCGAAGAACAGCGGTGAGAGGAGAAAGAAAGCGATAGAAAGAAAAAGAGCGAGAGGAAGAAAATAATACGAAAAAAGGATGAGAGAGAGCGCTCGCGTCTCTGGAACGAAATGAACCACGTGACGCGTGTATATTGGAAGTTTTCGCCTTCCGAGAAGCATTTCGCGATAGGAATCAGCCTGCAATTTATTTCGAAGCCTCGCTTGTTTCTATTTTATTTTATTTTTTCGCTCTTCCCATCCGCGGGTGAGGGTACGTCAGCCGAGGCGAGGAAGGTTATTCGATAGTAAATACTTTTGAACACGGTCGTTGGGAAACTCGTATTTCGATACGTCCAGCATTTCTTTCTCTCCCTTCGTATTTGACAGGTTATGTAGTATCCCTTTCGCTCTATTCAATACCAGAAAAGGAAAAAAAATTCTAACCTTATTCTCATATTTTAAAAGACGAATGGGAATCTCGAAGCATCATTTTTCGAATTTTTAACCATTTGAAAAATTTAAATTTAAACTTCGATTTATAATAAAATGTGAAAAAATCAAAAAAGTAAAATTCGATATGTCCGATATTTCTTTATGTCAGGCTATGGAGTATCGTTTCGCTATTTTCACCATCTGAAAAAGGAAAAAAAATTCTAACCTTATTCTCATATTTTAAAAAGCGAATTGGAATTCTCGAACCGCTTATATATCCAACTTTTAGCTATTAAAAAACTAAAAGTTAAACTTCAATTTGAAATAAAACGTGGAAAAAAGAAAAAAATTTCTATATTGTTCAGCATTTCTTTCCGTCTATTCGTATATTTGACAGGTTCTACACCGTATTCTTTTTTCACTCCTTTCAACATCGAGAAAAGAAAGAAAAAAAATTCCAACGTTATTCTTACATTTTAAACGCTGCATTCGCATTTCTCGGACGTAATTTTTCAAACTTTTCAACTTTTACTAACGTCAACGTTTCGCGCTTGTTTTCTCTTTTTTAATTCGGGCTTCACGAGATTATTGATATGATATATCATTATTCTTTCAGTTTGTGAATTTACTCTGAAATTATGTTTGTTTCTACATATAAATACTTTTAATTGTTATAAATAAATATTTAAAAGTTTTATAAATATTCAGAAAAAATGAAACAAACTCTGCAACCAATCAAATTCACGGATTTGAATCTTTGAAGTTAAAAAAGCTCGTGATTTAACTTTATTTCTAAATGAAATTAAAAAAATAAAATGTAGAAGTGTGACTAAAAAAAATCGATGCATTCCACGTCAATTAGTACGTAAAATCTTGTCTCTCGGAAAATATTTTCAAGGGAAAAAATTGTCTTCCGTTTCCATTTAATTGCGTTTCCTCTCGAGACTCGACTGCGTGGAAAAGTTTCCGCGCTCTTTACACGAGAAAAATACATCTCGCAGTGAATCCATCTACGTATATATAGTCGCATCGATATGATTTTTTCCAACGTACAACGAATTGTACGGCCACCGGTGGGATTTCAAGTCCCTTTCCTATTTTGTAGTTGTGAGACAGACTTTTCTTCCTTCCACCTTTCGTTACCGGTAAGCTTCGGTCTATGTATGGGTCATTCCATTTAAAATCAGTCAATAAAAATAATTCTCGTCAAAAAAATTCAATTTAAAATAAAATTTTAATAATAAAACATTTCTTTACATTTTAAGGGTGTAAAGTCCAATCCCTAACAAAAGTGACTTTTTTATAATAAATTGTTAAAATTTTGACCTTTGTTAGAAAGTTGAAATTTTTTATTATGTTATTTACAATAATAGTCGATACTTTGCTAATGTTTTAGGAACAATTTTCCCATTATTTATTGCTTGAACAATTAAAAAACAAAAGTTTCAGTCAAACTTGTTTAAACTCGGTTTTCAACATTTTTTGTATGTGTCTCGTTCCACGTCAAATCAACGGATTTTAAAAATCGTGTTTTTTGATTTAGTTGAATTTTTTAAATGTTTTTGTACGTACCAAAATATGCCTAACCCTGTATTTCGAGTCCTTAATTTTCAAATGCCACGGAGTTATAAAGTTTTGAAAATAGCAAAAAAATAACAACATGGTAATTTTCTAGTAATCATATCTCCTGGTTAAATTGTCGTAATCACGTTTGTCCGGTGGCTATTTTCTTCGTTTTGAAATATGGTTTCCGAAAAAAAATTGAAAAATAAAAAAAATATGTTTTTCACCGTTTTTTTCCTAACTTTTAACTTAAATTTTGATTTTTTTGAAGAGCGACATTTTTGATTTTCTCGAAGAAAATATATTTTATAGGCTATAAAACAAATTTTTTCAGCTATAAATGAAGGTGAGATTCGAATATCTTCAATTTTTAAAGCCACTTTTGTTCGCTTTTTTTAAGAATAAGTATCTTTTGAATCATTTAGTAGATCAATTCCAAATTTGGAAGAGAATTTTCAATTATATTCACAAATAACGTGCCAAAATTGCAGCAATTTTTTATGATTTTTTCAATAGGGTCCATACACCCTTAATTAATTTCAAAAAGTTCTAATGGCATTTGGATACGGTCAGAAGTTCTTATTTAAGGGTTATTTTCTTTCGAAAGTCAACCCGTACATTTTGTCAAAGGCTCGTAGCTTACTTTCTCCATTTCTTTTCCCGCTCATGCTGATCCGCGGAATAAAATGTTCGACAGGACTCGGAGAAACTTAATTTCCTATACAGAGGAGGAAGAAGGTGAGGCGGCAGAGTTATCGAATTTTGAAACAGGAAACTTTCTCGTCCTCCCCGTGTAATTTCCGTCATTAAAAGTTTGAGAAACCCTGTTAAAACAAACAGGCAAAGGGTAAGCGAAGCCGAGAGGGGGCAAAGCGGGTCAGACGCTCTTCCAAAAGTGAACTCAAGGATCTCTCGCTTCATTTCTCTCTCTCTCTCTCTCTTTCTCTTCTCTCTCATGTGTAGACTCAGAATCAAAAAGTTTCAGGATCTCTCACGATCGGAAACTATCTCGGAGTCTTCGAATTCGCTTATCGATTCTTCGATCCTGCGATCAATCGACCAGAAGTTTTCAACGTGAGACGAAAACGAGGAAAGAAGAGAAAAAAGTAAGAAAAAGTTTTTCATCTTGCACCAAAGGAAATATGGAAATGTTCACGTAAAAAGAATTTTTACAGAAGTCTTTATCGATTCAATTTCTTCTTTTTTTTTTGGTCGGAAAAGATATTTTCTTTTTTTCTCATCTTTTTTCGAGGAAAAATTTGCCGAGCGAGAGAACTTTTTCATACGCATGACAATTTCTTCCTTGCTTCGGTTCTCGTCCCTCTTGCTTTCTCTGTCGGTTTTCCCAGAGCTTTCTTCTTCCAGTTTTTTTCGCTCTAATCCTCCTCACTCGTTTTCTCGATTCAAGGAGTGAAATTGAGAGCTGTAACACGCTCGTCAGGTTCACTTGGACTCGCGCCCAACGATGAGAGAAATTCGAGCAGAAAGAAGGAGAAGAAAAAAGCAAAAGAAGAGGAAAAAACTCTGTAAGAATCTTTTTTCGGAAAAGCTCTCGTGCCGATGAGCAAAGGGTCAGAGAATCGTTCCCAAGGGAACGTTGAGGTAATTAGAGTCGACTAAACATCCGCATTCAAAGAAATTTCCCAAGATTGTATTTTTAAATTTTGAATATTTTTCTTAAAATATTTTGTATAATATATAATGTATAATTATTTTTTATTTTTATTAACAATTTTATTCTTTGTAAGTTGATAGATAATGATGAATTTTAGTTAATATTTTGCATCATTCCACAATTTCCATAATGTAATAAACAATAAAATGAATACATTACATTACATGAATACATTAGCAATAAAATAGAGTGCTTAATTTCCAAAAAAACAATTCCAAATGGAAATTTTTCGATAAACCGATCCTCGTGTAAAAAATGAAATTTTAATACACAATATTGATCATGTAAATTTTGAATATTTTTCCTATAAATCAAATGTTATGTGGAATACAATACAATTTTGTTCATATTTACGTGAAAAAAATTATACAGTTTGCAATAAAAAAGAAAATGACACAATTTTATTCAACAATTTTCAAACATTTTGTTAAAAAACTTCATTTCATTTTAATTTTTTTAAACGACTTTCTTATTTAGAAGGACACATCTTGTATCATTTTAAATTTTTTTTTAAAAAGCCTTAGTTACTGAGTTTATAAAAAAAATTAAAATTTTAATAAAGAATATTTGGAAGATTTTCCTAACGACGAAAAGGTTATTTACGGTGAAGTTCCGGATGATATTTGCGTAGAAAAAAAAAGTTTCCATAGTTTGCAAAAAGGGGGGGGTAACGAAAATGTTAGTAGAGTATTTACGGGGATATTGTGCCTCTCGAGTTTAACACGAGAACGAGTGACATTTTAACGTTCCTCAGGAGTTCTGCAAGTGACACTCGAGCAAGTGACGTGCCAAGTGCCGTATATTTTGTACACGGGCCTATGAGCAAGTGGGCTATTCAATTTCGGCTTATACCTTCAAAGAAGCATCTTAAATATTCCCCTTTCGTCCGAATAATTTTACGCGAGGTTGTGAAAAAAAGCGCTACTAAATAAACTCCAGATTCAGAAGAGCACTCTGCTTTAAACGCATCCCAAACAAATTTCATCGTAAAAAAAATCAAAAAAAATTTAGAAAATAAAAAATATAAATATATAAAATGAATGGGGGGGGGGGGTGGAGTACTCCAAAAATTTGATGAAAAGTTTCAATATTTCAAAATTTGATAAAGTTTAATCAAATAGCGTTTTCTTTGTTAACAACATATTTGATGATTTGAAAAGACATTTAAACAAAAATTAAAATAAATCATCAATTAATTACTTAAGACAAGACGTCAAAGCAAATGATAAGTTAACAAATTATTAAAAAAAAATTTTTCTTACTTTTTGCAGAAGTAAGTACTCCATTTTGTTCGCTAAAAAATTTATTGTTTCTCTTGGCAGGTGAAAATTTTATTTCTTTCCGTTAATTGTAATGAAAAAACGAAAGACTTAGCATATTTAAACCTTTAGAGTCGGAAGATTTTCTCAAGTACCCCATTTTGTCCCCCCCCCCTCCCCCACAAAATAAATAAAATTGAAAAAGATGAAATAAAATAAGGAATTGAAATTAAAGTAACGAAAATTATATGACGAGGTTATTGAATTTTTTTTTCGACTGTTGACCCTCATCACCCCAATCCGGTCGAAAGCTCAGTTTCTTCCGCATGTTCGCGCTCCAGCGTTTTCCTTATTTTCCTTCTCTGTCAGTCGAGTGGTCGGAAGTGACATCTTACGGTTAGGTGGTGAAGCTCGGGCTTTCTCGTCGACAAACGAACCGGGGAAAAACGAGGGAGGAGAGAGAAAAGGAAAAACAAAAATAGGGGAAAAAGCCAAAACCGGGGAAAGAAGACAAAAACACACACGTATCATCTCGACGTCACCTGTTCGACCGCAAAACTCACTCGAGTGTTCGGAAACCCTCGACAGAGGAGACGAAGAGAGAAAAAAGCGTCCCTCTTCCTTTTTCTTTAAAGCGAAAAAAAAAACAAAAAAAAATTACGGAAAGAAAAAGATTGAGAGTCGGGGAGAAAATATGGGGACTTCCTATTTCATCGTGGAAAAAAAGAAGATTCTCTCGTTGACTGCCAAGTCCCTCCCTTTTTCCCTTTCCTAATCTCAATCCAAAACTTCTCGTATCTCAGTTCGACGCTCGTTGGTACGAGACGGACTATTTGTTAAGCTCAACGACAACTGTCACGGAAGAGGAGGAAAATATTTTCGAGTCCGGAAAAATGTGTGACACCGTGAAGCCTACATTTCGAAATGTTTTCTGCTTATTTATTTATTTACTCGATACTCGATCATTTTGAAAAAAAAAATCGAGCTTATCAGAATTCGATACTTCTCGACTTATCTATTTTCGGTGCACCGGAAATTGACCAAGACTTTTTTATTCCCAGTTGTCGAAATCGTCGAGAAAAAAATCGCTCTTGACAGAAAGTTTTCTCTTGACGTTCCGAGAAAAATTTAACTGCCGAGATTTTTCTTCGGACGATAAGAAATGTAGCACACAAAGTAGTTGAGACTTCTCCTTCAAGAGAGAGGATAAACTTTCGTTTCGAGAGTAGGTATTATCTTTGTACTCGTTTTTTAAAAGATCGACGAGATAAGTTGAACAGATATCATCCTGGAGGCAAATCCACGGTCTTGGAAAATTATATAGGAAATTTTTTTAAGTGAAAACTTCTTATCCGGGGTCACGCCAATGTTTATGAAATGCTGTTTAGGTAATGGCTACTGTAGACCTGTAAGTTTACAGCTTCCGAGACCCTCTTTCTGTCCTTTTCTCGTAAGTATAGACGCCGATACTCGTCTCTCTCTCTCGGTCTTTTTCATGGAGACATGAGTGTATGAGACATGATTGAGACAATCAGTAACTGTTTTTTCGCGTTTTCAAATGGAACTGAAATGAACATATTCTGATATTTGATAAACCTTCTCAATTTGAAAAATGATTTTTTCATTTTAAACATTTCCATATTACACAAAATAAACAAAAAAAATTATTTTATAGTGTTAATTTGATTAACTTTCTTGTATCAATTAGTATGGAGTCACGTGAAATGTCAACGAAATGGTACTTCA
>JAPYYX010003679.1:0-10012 GCA_030522605.1 Cremastinae sp. B BG-2022a | reverse complement strand
TAATGTTCTTAGCAAATAAAAGACTATTTGATATTAAATTTTATCACAATTTGAAATATTGTAAATTTTCACCAAATTTTTGGGGTACCCCATTTTGCCCTCCCCTCCCCTAATATTCATAATCATAATTCCAGGAGAAAAATTAAAGAGTATTTTCATATAAATATAAATGTTATAAATATTATATATAAATATTATATATGAAACCGTAAAAGAAGTTACGTAACGCGCAGTGTGACGTCGATTCCACATCATGATTGATTGCTGGAGTGCGTCTCATTGAATGAGATTGATTTCGTGATAAGTGATGCTTAGAATCTGATCAATTTGTAAGGATTGAAGAATTTCATTTAAATGTTTATTCTATATTCAATTATCTGATTACAGTTTGAGTCTGATTTTTGGGACAGCCTGTATATTGAGATCCAAGACCATATCGCGTCTCCGAGACCTCACTTCCGCGTATTCCACGTACCTGACTCTACCTATGACGGACTTATCTCGTCATCGACACAAAGACGCTCCACATATCTTTTTGCTGTCAATGGCGTGTATTACAGTCCGTAAAACGTGTTCTCTCCCGAGCTTCTTTTCTGCCCCTATTTTTTTCTCGCTGCATCTGCTGTTGGGAAATCTGATTAACGATCGCTGTAAACAAACAAGGAATTACAATGTGCAATTAAATTTATATATTTTGTTAAATTATTAACATTAATTTTGAATTCTTTTTTATTCTTCTATCAATTGATTTAATTAGGATACATACAGTACACTTTTATTGAGATAAAATCCAAATGTATAGAGTTGTATTTCAATGATGATTTTTTTTTCATTCTTGAATAAATTTTTTCTTAAAATTCGTTTTTTTATTATTGCTCCTTTTTTCTTATTTTTCGTTTCCGATCGATTAAATTAGCAGTCGTGTAATTTTATTGAGACAAAATCCGGTTCGAAGTTGGCTCAATTGAAACCTTTCTTGTGTTCTTCCTTTACAATCATTTGCACTTTTTTTTTATTTTCCCGCATTGCATTATTAACTTCTTTAATTTGGAAACCCTTCGTACAGCCAGACTTCGAGCAGCGAAAAAAAAAATATTCGAGAGAGAGTCGAGGAAAAATTAGTAGAGGTTTCCACAGAACGCAAGACTCGTTAGTCTTCATTTGACTCTCTCGTTGTACGGACTAATTGATCCACTTTGCCAGGGGATATAGTCGTATACACGAAAAAGCGACCGAAAAAGAGGCTTGACGCGAACGAATCGAGACTGGGAGACAGGAGCAAAAAAGGTAAGAGGCCTAGAAGTTAAATAGACGACAGACGAAAAGTTAAGTATACATATATGTATATGCGTACAGAGCCGAGGAAAAGAGCTTGCCTGAATGTAATAAAAGTCGATGAGTCGACGAGAAAAATGTAAACTCGTTTCGGTCGCGATAAACATTCATTTCTCCCTTTCGTATGGACACGAGGACCCATTTTACCTTTGAAAGACTCTGTGATTATCAATAACGAAACCCGTTGAAAATGAAATTCGAGCAAAGGAGTGATAAATATTAATACATTTTGAGATTTCTCTCATCAGAATAAGAGTTTCGTCTGACGACGAGAGTATAGTTGAAAAATAGATGAAAAAGCGTCTATTATAAAAAGAAGGGTGGAAGAGTGGTAACCGAAGCGTGATGAAAGGAATGCTGCACGAGAAAATAGGCGGTCGCGGATGAAAAAGGTATAATATTCGGATACGGTATTCATAAATATGGGAGAACAGCGAAAAATAAATATTCATTTGTTTCGCAGTTATTTCTCTTTCGCCCGAGTTATATTTTCTTACAAAACTGGCAATATTGTCCGCAGCTCAAGTCGAGGAGTGATCTACAATCTCCCGTGATTGTACGCCTCTGCGATAATAAAAAAGTCTCTCCCTTGTCAAGTGTCTTCGGACTCGTGTTCCCGGGAGAGCGCTACAGGACGGGAATGGAGTCTCGGGAGAAGAAGACGCGAAATGCGAGACTTTTAATAGCATTCTTAAACAATTGTCTGGAAAAAACACCGAGAGAAGTGAGAAAAGAAATTAAATGAGAAAAAAATCTATTTGTAGTTAAAAGAAACGAATTATTTGTCAATTTGGAGAAAAAGGATTTTTAATAAGTTTTAATTATTAACGACTTTCATTTATTGTTTTATTTATTCATTAATTAGAAATATTTGATCAATTTTTAGGTATAAAAAAATTTTCCTGTGCAAAATTTTCTTATCGTTTTTATAATTGTTTTCGAGATTCTTTATCAATCCTTCACAAGGGAAAATCGGATGACAATAAACGACGCGATTAATTTTTGGATTACTCTTGTAAGTCTCTCATAAACTTTTCTTATAGTATTTCCGAGTACATAAAGAAATTTTAAAATCTCTCTGTATTTACTGATATTTATATTCTTATCGCTTTTATTAATTGTTCTCAAGATTTCTTATCAATCTTTCAAAAGTAAATGCGTGGTAATAAATGACGTATATTTACGTTGTATTATTCTTGCCTTTTGTTGAATCGTTATTGAAATAAAATCGATATTTATTCTCGCCCGGCGTTATTATGTTTTTCGTTTCTTTTCGACTGTGATGCACGTCGTTCCAGGTATAGGTGTGCGAAGTACAGAAATGTATGAACTCAGAACGATGGAAAAAGTGTATCTCGAGAAGATTCGTGTTTTCGTGTGTGCGTTTGAATGAAACACGAGGAGAAACGAGACCTGATCGGTAAGACCCACCCATGGCGCGTTCGCTTTCTCTTTCTCTTTCTCTCTCTCGCTCTTGCCATACCGTACATGCGAACACCCTGATTACGCCATAAATCGAATCTCGGCCGACCACGGTGCTCGCGAAACCTCTCGGATTAAATGAAATTCCTATGCCATCTCGTATATCTTTCCGGTTCCCCGTGGCGGTTTCAGTTGTTCAACGGTAGCCTCGCGACGGCCTTCGACGTGTATCGCGTACCCGTTACGTTATTCCATGGGATATGTAAGAGAATACACCGCGAGCGACGATAATAACAAACGTAAATGGGAAATAATTCGTAACACACTCGAGACCAGAAAACCTTGATAAAAATCTTAATTTTTTCTCTCAATGATTTTTTCAATCGTTTCATATTTTTTCGCGATTTTAAATAAAAGATTGAGGCAGCGTGAGCACAATGGAGAATTAAGAGTCGTCAATGAAAATCATAATTTGAAAATGATAAACTCGTACAGGCATCATCTTAATCCAAAGTTTATTTAAATATAAAAAAACGTAAACATAAGAAATACAAAACAGAATTAAGGCCCATCAATGAACATGATAATTTGAAAATGACAAACTATAATCGTACATGCGTTATCGTAATCCAATTCGTTTAAATATTTAAATATAAAAAATAAAATATATATAAAAATACAAAAGAGAATTACTCATCAATGAAAATGATAATTTGAAAATGATAAACTCGTACAGACATATCACCTTAATCCAATTTATTTAAACATAAAAACATACAGCTCTGCTATAAATCTTTTTATATGGTGAAAAAAAGTGGAAAAGAAACGTATATATATTTTTAAACCTACAATTCTTATTCTAGTATACACGCCCATGCGTAAAAAGACTTTTTCCAATTTCACTCGGACAATGGAGCCGGGGGCATATAAAACTTGAACGGATCGTTCTGGAGTGCGAAATGGAAGTTTTCGAATCACACGGCAAGTCGTCTCGGTGTGGTTCTCTTTCACGAGAACCTAAATTTCTTCGTGAAAATAACGTACGCGAAGTTGAGGGTAGTCCGACTCTGCTGATAACAGCTGAAAAGACGGTGAGGATCCGAGAGAGCGCGGTCCGGCCTCGACGCGTCGACGAAAAGAATTTCCGCAGAGAGAGGAAAAAAAGAAACTAAGAGAAATCCCGTCCCGGAGAAGCCATCAGTGCTCGGGAGTCATCCGGAAGTTTGCGAGCGTCACATCTACGAAGGAAAAAGCTTCCCCGGTAATGCCGACAGTTTTTCTCCTTCTCGTAAAAAAATAGACACGTGTATATGTGTTTTTATAAAACCAAGACTTTCGGAAAAACTTTTTAACGAGTAAGTCGGATTCGACGGGCTCGCTTTTTTCCTCGTCTCATCTAATCTCGGCTGTATATTACGAAATAATATGTGAGCTTTCATATCAAGAACTAAATTGACAAAAAAATGAGGAAAATTTTTAGACAAAAAATTGAGAAAAAAATTAAAAGACAGAAGAAAAAACTAGAAAGATAAAATGAGAAAAGACGATTCGCTTTTTTTTTAAGTACTTCTTTGGCTGATGCGCAGAGCCCTGGAGGCCAGCTCACGTTTTGCCAATTCTATTGTCCACCGGAGACCGGGGCGAGCAAAGTTACGGCATTCCTCGCGGAGGAGGTGAAGACAGCGAGGAGGAAGTCGCGTTATAGCCTCGTCGTCACCCTCGACGTCCGGATCTCGAGCACCGTACACAGACTATACCAGTTTTTTGACTTTGTCCAGCAGGCACTTTGCTCTCGCACACAAAAAGCTCCGTTCCCTCGAAACTAACGATTCTCCCTCCTATATATTCCCATCTCTTTCTCTCCTCATCTTTCTCCAGACCCGATCCCGCTCACGGAAACATTCTCATCGAGAACAATCCACTCCCTTCAAAAGCTCCTCCTCGCGAAAGTCCGTGACAATCCGAAATGCACACACCAGTGTCATCTCTCTCGATGCGGGCGGAAAAAGAATCTCGGGGCTTCGTGTTTTCCCAGCGACTCTCAACTTTATGTTATATTCTCATTAAAAAGAACTTTACTTAATAAAAAAAAATAAAAAAATAGATCTAAAAATAATTTCACAAAAACTAAATCTATTATTTTCTTTTTTTTTTGTTATGAACCAACGTATATATATTTTTTAGAATGTCACATCAATATGACGAAAGATGAATTTTTATTCAGGAAAAAAAAATGACACTGTGAGGTTTAGTTCGAGGGTTATCTTGGGCATCACTGAGCAGGAAACTCACGCGATATTAACGGCTCAGAAGACGCTCTTATTTTCCCTTTTTTGCGCTTGCGACGGAACAACCGAGAGGAGAGCAAAAGTCGTGAACACAGTGACAACGGGGTGGACGCGGGGAGAGGGGGTGTAGAAAGGGAGAGAAAAGTTTCACGGTGAATCCCGCAGCCATTTAGCGAACGACTCTGACTCATCCCCTACTTCCCCATTTTCTTGAGCTTCCAAACTCCCTTATACCCGCTCATCGTCGTCCTCGCGCTCGTCTTCCGGCTCTCTGTACGTACTCTTTTTTCATTCTCCACGCCTCGAGACTTCCTTCCCTTCGTATGAGAAATACCAGGGAGGGTGAAGAAAAAGAGAGAATAATAAAAAAAAAGAAATAAAGAGAGAGAGAGAGAGAGGAGAATGTTCAGCAATCGAGTCTCATAACTCTTGTTCCATTGAATTCGCGACGACCATAAAGTAGACCATTTCTTAACGTCTCTTTGCCGGAGATGGGGATTTATGCACGTTATATCCCTCGGACCGTGCTCCTGGTTCGTGTACTCGCGAGAAGAAGGAAGGAGGAAAGAGAGAGAGAGAGAGAGAGAGGACACTTCCCGATGTGAAAGAAGGAAAAGAGGGGAAATAAGGTGCACGGAGTCCAGCTATGGAAATCGTCCCATTTCCGGAGAGCCTCGCATGGTCAAGAGGAGACTTCGCTCCGAGGCTCCGCCGGAAGTTCCTTCTGCACTCTCGCACCTAGGACTATACCATAAATCCACGAGAAACGAGTTCACGGAAAATAGAAGTTCGTGATGGATCGTAATAATCCGCGAAATATTCCAGTTCGAATCCAGAAATTGTTCCGATATTCACGGGTTGGCTGTGTGTGAGAAATTCCATCTAAATTGATATAATTTACGACTAATGTTTAATATTCGAGACAATAGATGCATTTACAGCAATTTTTCGAACGTAAAAATTGATATGATTTATGATTTTATCGTTAAATTTTAGAGAATCGAAGTAAAGTGTCGAATAAAATTTCGTCAAAATGGATTGATATAATTTACGATTAAAATTCCGTCAAAATCGATTGATATAATTTACGATTAAAATTCGAAGCAATCGATGTTCTCGAACCAATTTTTCGAACGAATAGGACGTTCTTATATATTCCGTATTTTATCGTAGCTTTAAAGTCGATTGAATTGTCGTACGGTAATATTCCAGCAATAGCAGGAGACAGGAATGGAAGAAAAGCGTTTGACGAGGGAAAAGAAAAAGAAAATTACGTCCACGTCTCGCGAGCTTCTCTCTTCCTTCTTCCACTTCCTCTCATCCTTTTCATCCGAACATTCTTTTTTTCTCACCGTCCGACAGGTCTCGTAAAAACGTGGACGAGCTCCGGAACGTATCAGAAAGGAGTTCCTTGGCATTAACGATGTCAGCGAGATACGTTATCAGCGATGAGACACATAGAAATTTGCTCAACGCGAGAGACTTCGCTCGGTTCTGATATTCGTCCTGTGGTGTTTGATATTCTCGTTTGCTCGTTCGTAAAAAGGGAGCTTACGGCGCTTCAGTATATGTCCTGGAGTATACGAACTGGAACCTCGAACGAACCTCCCGACTCGTAGGCTTTCGACATCCGGTCACGTTGGGCGGTCCACCGCGCCCTTTTTCACTACACTTTCTTTCCTCAAATCGTTTTTACGATATATATATATACAATTATATATTTTGTAGGTTATTTTATGTATATAAATATACATGCCACCAGCCATCGAAGTTGCAAGGAAGTAGCCGCGGACTCGACGACGTTATCGCTAAAAGCGTGGGCGCGAATGTGTCGAGGGTTACCGACATTTAAAATGCAGATTAGCTGACGCGTTGATCGCGTTCGTCCAGAGTACCTTCGTGCGGAAATCTACACAATGTACCTACATGTTCTTTTTTTGTACACGAATCTTTTCAAAACTATCAGCGTACGTTACGTACTTATCGCAACATTTTCGTTATCGCATTTTTATATCTTTTTGTAACGAAAAAAATTATCCGCTAACATTGAAATAATGATGGAAAAATTTAATATTGTAACTAAAATTAAAAAATTAAGTGTGATTAATTTTTTTTTTTTTCATATGTTTTTGAGCAAATTAATTCATTACTTTTCAGATTAAAAAATATAATTTATTTCTTAACAATATTTATTTTCGTTGAATTTTTTTATTTTCGTAATAATGTTAATTTATCAGTGTCGAATGTTCAATAATAGATTCTTTTTATTTAGAATTTTTTTCACATTTATTAACTTTCGTCAATAGGTTAATTTATCAGTACACATTCAAGCTTCGATAACAAATTATTCAGAGCTCTAGTTTAGAAATTTTAGAGAGTGAGAATCCCGAGTTGGAACATTTTGTGTGCGGAATATATTAGGTGAAAGAAGAAGGAGAGTGGAAGGGGCGGATAAAGGCAAATGTTTTATTGGCGTTGGCTTCCATTCCGCAAACGATTCGTTGCAATTTCCAGCACCAACACACACGGGCCTCGGCAAAGAGACTTCAAAATACGAGCGCACACACAACCGGAGACTCGCACCCTCCGCGTTTTGTCTAGCGAATCCGCGAAGCCGATCCCGGTGAGATAAAACTAGAGCGGGCGCAGTTTAAAAGCTGGAGAACATCGCAGTGCACACAGAAATACCCGCAGCCCTCACCTCCCTTGGCCACGACCGACTTAAACGAGCCCCGACTAATTTATCGATCCCTTGACTTGTTTGACGCTCGACGCGAATTGCCCTTACTCGCACTCCTCAATTTCAACGGATGTATGCGTTCACTGAGACGCGATAGCACTAACAATAAAGACTCTCAATTTATCTTCCGATAAAGGACCTCAAAAATCAAACAAATTGGAAATTTAAAACAAAAATAAGATCAAAAATGGTTAATACGATTTTTCGAATAGTCTTTTTGATAATATTTATGTTAAATTAGATTTTACAAGTTCTTCTCTCTGACAACGATGATGTTTCAACTCAAATTTCTGTACGGAGCTCCGTTTCTTGAAACCGATGTTTGATAACAGCACACACTGTAGTCATGCAGTATACGTAACTGCACCATATACATACAAGAAATGTACCAAACTGAATTAACAAGTAGTCTGAAATTACAGACACCGTAACGACTTCATTAAAATTTACGTAATTTATACGTAAATCTTAAAATAAAATAAAAATCTCTTTGAATATATCCTTCAAAAACATAATTTACATAAAATCATGACAATCGTGTGTAAATTATTTATAAAACCTGGAAAAAATGTTATTCTTAATCTTAAGTACTACACATTAAACGTTTCTTGATTATTTTTTCTAATTACGAAGAAAATAAACTGCGCGATTTTGAAAAGTTTTCACAAGAACTGATGTTTTTCAACAAACGAAGAAAATTTTTTAATAATTTATTTAAAGTAACTTCAAAAAATAGAAATTGTGCCATTTGTGTAGACATATCCAAGTTTGTTCCGCAATTAAAATTCTCCCGTGCAAGCACCGTTGATAATTCGGTGTAACTTTGTACGAAGGTTCCTCGGAGGACTCCTTTGCTCTCTGCTCATCGCTTACCAAGCGGGCGGTTCACTCGTAACTTGACATCCGAACTTGGAGAAGTAAAGACGACGTCGGTGCAAGCTCGAGGCACACATATTGCTGTGATGTATACATTTCGCACATCCCTGTGTATCGTCGAAAATTCTCCGATCGCTTCGGCTCATCCTCGACTTTTCAGTGCCAACATCCCCCGAGAATTGCTAAAGACTCACACGCGCGCTTGTGTACTTTACGGTCTTGCGTGACATGTGCCGAAACGAAACTTTGGGAAACCCTACGACCAAGTTTACGCCTAAACTCCGTCATCTCTAATTTTCCATCGTTGAAGTGACGAAAACAACCCAAAAATACATTTTAACTACAAAAAAAAACATTCTTGTAACAAAAAAAATAAACAAAAAACTTTAGGAGACTAAATATAGAGAAATAAAAACAGAATCTTTCTTACACAAATACCGAATCTCTCAAGTTTCGCAACCACGCGAACTTCGACGATAACTGCCAGCTCAATCAGGATCCGATAAGTGTGTCCAAGGAATATAAAGTGGAGAAATTAGAGTCAAAGTTGGATCCGTAGTTTGGGGTCTGAGAGGGCGATACTCGGTGCGAGGCACGAGGAAACAGCGTTCACGATCAAAGCGACCGCACGATAACTCGAGGTAAACCAAAGCCATCGATATACGAGGTTGAACGTTCCCGAGAGCCGCACAATTAAGAAGCGAGCCAAGAATGAGGTGGAGATACGTCTCGAAGTCGATAACTGTCTCAGATTCCTGCTACAGGAACTTAAAAACTTGTCTCATACATCCGGTGAAGATAATTTTGACAGTTCTCATGTCAGTGCACATCTCGCTGGATTATAATGGCAATCTCTCTCTCCAGTGCACACGTGCCATCTTCCTACCACCCAGGAATTCGAGAAATGCACCGTAATGTCGAGAGAGGCTGAGGTAAGGGCCAGGGTATGTAAGGTAGGCTTCATTACCATGCAAACAAGGAATGTGGAATCCTCGAGACGAGACAATGCAGGAATGTAAGAAAACTCATGACAGTTTTAAAAACCACAAATTTCGACGATCATGATACAAAATCCATACTTAAGGCAAAAAAATTCAACTATTGTAGAAAATGTACTAGAAAGCTTTTTTGCAACCTCAATTACTTTTTCAATAGAACAAAAAAAGGTAATTATTGCGAAGCGGGGCTCCAAATCGATAGGGGAGAGAGAACATTCAAATTCAAATTTGAATTCAAAACAAAAAAATTCAGATATTATCAAGAGTCGCGGTAGAGACTCGAGGCAAGTACATTTTTTCAAAATATCAAAAATCGCCGAGCTACCGCGACTATCTATACGCGAAGACAAACG
>JAPYYX010003678.1:0-10013 GCA_030522605.1 Cremastinae sp. B BG-2022a | reverse complement strand
ATATTCGAGTATATAAGAGTACGGCACGGCTCGACAATCTTTTCTCTTTTTCTTTCATACTTGGCGTCGAGCCGCTACCGCGTCTCTTGATAAAAATTTACAAGTGAGGATTAACTTTTGGATATTTTGAGCAAACTTGATAACGCTATAATCTCGATAGTGGAAACTGTTTTACTTTTCAAAAAACGATGAAAACTACGTTCTTCGTCTTTTGCTATTCATTTTCTAAAACACATATGCTTCCTAAATATGTTGAAAAAATTACACAATGCTTCTTGTATTTTTGTACTCTAGTGTGATTTTTTTTCATATTTTTAGCACCATTTTTTGCAACAAAAAAAAATTTATTAAAAAATAATTGCGATTTTACTACGGTTTCCATAGGCCGCGTGTAATTTGTGAATTGTAATTCCTCAATAACCAGCTTCTTAGTCGTCGTAAGACTTGTACACGATCTCTTAAATACTTCACACCAAAACATATCGCAAATTTTAAGAATTTTATGATCATTTGCAATTTCGGACTGAACACCCTTAAGAAAAAAATTAAGAGTATTATAGAAGCGTGAATAAAATGTAGAAAATATATTTAGATTTGATGTATTTAATGTGAAAATTTGTAAATTTCTCAATATCGGTCGAATTCGAGAAACGGGAGGAGAAAACTCGAGTTTCATTCCGATCTTGTATTGTTCGAGCGAGAACTCGAGGGCGCAATATACGCGGATTCTCGAGACAATAGCAGTTACCTGGGATAAGTGAAAAAGATCAGGTCCCGGCGTTGTTGAATTTTTTTTCTTCTCCCTCTTTTTCTCGTTCGCTCTCTCTCTCTCTCTCTCTCGTTGGCCCAGTTGGCCCTCCACCCAGTTTATTGCTTCGTTTCATTGCTCGCTTCGATTCTCCTTTTCTCCATTTCTCGATCTCCTCTTTCCCCGCGATTCGCCTTTCTCTCAGGACGCTATCGGGGAGATCAAGGAAATTGAGATCTCTCTTCCAAAGTAATTCAGTATGGCTCGACGAAACCCGAATGTTGAAGAGAGGAAAAATAACAACAAAAAGTATACAGGAAGAAACGAAGAGAAAAGGAGGAGGAGGAAAAAAGGAGAGGATTAGAGAGGTATGAAAGAAGAAGAAGAAGAAGCGAAATCGTTCTCGAAAGATTTCAAGGCTTCGTTCTTGCCATAGCAAACGCGCGTTTATCCGATATTACTGACTGGAATGTCGAGTTTCTCGACGATGCACGCCCTCGCTTGGGATTTCGGTAAGGGGTTAGTAACAGTATACTCCACTTCTCGAGTCCCCTCGTCCTCTCAAATCTCTCTCTCTCGCTCATATTCTATCCTTCTCTCTCATCGCAGAAGCTCCGAATGGTCGAGATGTTTCGCGATTGGATTAACTTCCTTAATGGGGTGAGCGAACCAGACAGATTTACGGAATAAACCGATAAAGGGGGCAGAAACGACGAGAAACGAGAAACATTTCTCTCCTTCGATGATTAAAAATTATTTTTTCTCAGAAGTTTGTTTTACTTCTTTCCTCTTAACTCAAATATTCGTCATTTTTTTAATAATACTATTTTTAAAGACAATTTCAAGAAAATCAACAGATTTTTTCTTGGCAATTTACCTAAACAAATTTCTTTTTACAATAACAAAAAATTTTGTTTTTTTCTCCAACAATAAATATATTTTCAGCTCTGTAATTGACAGATGTGGTAATGAATCAGCGGAAAGTTCTTTTAAAAATGAAAAGAATTCTCAATTATTCATGAAAATGATATTAACGTAAAATACGATTAAGTATAATATACATGAGGGAATAAGGAATTTCCTCGTCGATGGAGATGCGAAGAGATTGCGTCGACGAGAATGGAAAATTTAGCCTCACAAGCTCGAGCTTCCAAAGCGAGCGCAGTTGTATATAGAAAAATCTTGGAAGGAATATGGGGATATTCTGGATGTAGCGCCTCGCAGCCGGAAGGATCGCGCAACGAAGCTCACCGTGGTAAAATTAATCCACAGATATCGGGATTACATTTGGATGCTACCCCGAGGCTGCAAACGGATGACAAGAGACGAGATGAAGAGACGATCTTCTTCCTCCTCGTAATTTCCCGTTCATCCCTCTTCTCCGCTCTGGGAAATTGTCACTTTATTCGATGAAGAATCCAGATGTAGTGCGAAATACGATGAAGAGCTTTTCTCCGGATACTCTAAGCTCGAGAAGCATGCTTTCCACGGATAAAGCGATCCGGTGTGCATCGTTCCTATTGAAAAATTTATCGAAAACCATCGACAGCGTACAAATGATATCTCGATACGAGCGACGAGGATAAAACAATTTACCCCCACATGCAGTGCATGTCTCAGAGTGTATGAGAGGGATCACATTTTATGAGAATCTTTCTGTATATTGTTCATTATTTATTCCCATCGATCTCTGCGAGGGTGATTATTAGTGTTCATTTTCAAAACTAATCTGAAAGGGCAGGGGGGTTCAAAATGGGGTACTTAAGAAAATATTACGCTTCCAAGGGTTTAAATATGCTCAATTTTTTTTTTTGGTCATAATTAAAATATGATGATGCTATGATACAGTCCGCCCTCTCAATAAGTCCGCCCGCAATAAGCCCGGTTCCCCGCTTTCTCGAGCTCCAGCGTTCCCCCACTCTGACTCGGAATTCGAGCTCGAGTGGTTTCGCGGACATACCTCTTATTAAGCCCGCTCAGTCTACACGGTCTAAACTACATAGATCGTGACTTTGGGTAGTCGACAACAATGTAAACAATGGCCAAACAAGCATAATAATAGTCCCTCGAGCAGCCGGGCTTAATGCGAGGATTGGAAACCGAAAAGATTGAGAGAGACAGAGCGAGTCAGTGAGCACGGAGCACGCGCCTGGTGGGGGTAGTCGAATACTCGTAAAAACTCTTCCTCTTAGGGGCTTTGGCGGGCTTATTGAGAGGGTGGACTGTATGTTTATTCCTCAAGGTACAACATTTACAGCTTTTTACCGCTCTTATATATATTAATCTTATCCCTTAAATACAAATCTTTTCCAAACCGACTGCGGCTTAACTTGCGGCGGTCCCGCAAGTTAAGCCGCAATAGACGCGTCCAATACTTGGATTGGTGACAGCTTAACTCGCACTGACGGGTCAGCGTTGAGCGGGAGGTGGCTTTTTCTGGATCTTTCGAGGTTTGATAACTTCGAAATACCTAGAAAGGGCATCACCGAATGTATCGGTATGGGTGATGTAAGGAAATAGAGGCATATAGGACGGTAGTTACAGAATGTAAAGTGGTACAATGAGGAATGAGAAATGCTGTAAAAACCCGAAGAAGGTATGCAGAGTAAACTCAAAATAACTACAAATCTTTTCCACACTTATAAACTTATACTCCACGCCCATATACTATGATCACTATTATGACTTTGGTCCTACAACTATGATTGCTCACGAACTCTCATCCGTGCTCTCCCTCACATTATTTGGTTCCTTCTCTACTCATCCTACCGAACTCTCTGGAATAGGAACAATTTTTTTTCCTTATTGGCCCTTTAAGGAATTGTATGCACCATTTCCTCAGGTCATCCCTTTCTTTTCCCTTTCTCCACTCATCAACTCTTTTCTCCCATCTTTGGTTAATTTCCCCCCTTGCTTTCTCACATGTTCATATGTTCCAATGATTCTTCCTCTTTCCTACATACACCGCGCATACATCTTCCAAATCCCTTCTTTCCAACTTTTCCTACGTTTCCACACCTGAGTCTTGCCCAATTTGACCTCCTTGTCGTCTCCACATGTCCACTTTTTTCCAGTCTTTTGGGTATCCTGCTCATGCGCTCTCTCTCTTGTGCTTGTTTCAGGATTAGATCCACCCCTCTTTGTCTCCATCTTCTCTAATTAGCCTCCAGTTTCTGCCTTCTCCTACCTCTCTCATTGCCTGCTTCAGTTCCCTTCCCCACTTTGACTCACTCCCATTGAGGATGTCCCTCATCTCCTCTTTTAGGCAAATTTTTGGCCACCTGTCGTTTTCCATTTCCAGTATTTTTACCAGGTAATCCCCTGCTCGTTTCCTCGCTTCAATCGCCACACTCCTCTTGTCAGCTTCTAACTACCACAAGTAGCTTGGAGTGCCACTCCAAGTCATAATTAAAGTAACGGAATTAAATTTTAAACTGCCATGAGAAAAAAAAATTTTAGCTGAATAATGAGGTACCCCCCTCTCCCCCCAAAAGTAAGAAAACATTTTTTTCTATAATTCGTTAACTTATCGTCAGCTTTAACATTTTATTTCAAATAATTAATTGATGGTTTATTTCAATTTTCGCCAAATTTTTTGGGTTTGTATCAACCTATAAATTTGTATCAACGTCTGAACAACGTTTGTTTTTCTCTTTCAAGATTTAATTAAAAATCGTATGAAATTATTGTGATGTATTCAATCCTTCGAAAATGAATAGAAAAGGATCAAAAAAATGAATACCGCAAAATTGTTGATCTGTTCTCAGCACGCCTAATAACGTTTCCGAAGAGTACAAGGTGGAGTGAAAATAATTCGTCAGGGTTTAAAGAGGACGTTGAATATTGCTCGGAGACGCGAACGTGTGAAGCTAGCTCACGACGTGGTATGGTGCATGAAAAGGAATAAGATGAAGGACAGTTGGGGGTGTTGTCAAAGCGAGAGAGGATGAGGCGGACGAGTGCCGTTAAGCAATTTCGCGCTGTATTCGTTGGAAGGAAGTGAAAGGAAACGAGGGAGGGAGCGTCGACATCGTGGAAGCAGCGCGAAGTGGGGCCTCGAAACGAGCGCAACGGTTCAACCCCCGATGAACGAGACATGCACCAAGAGCCAACTCCGGCGCCAGTCGTAACGACTGCATTCAGCTAAAACGTGCGGAAAACCCAAAGAGAAGAGACAGAGCAACCATGCAACACCACCCCTTCCCCTCCCCCTGGTTCTATTTGTAAAGAAAATAGATCCTGATAATAGAGTCGTCACATTCTCCAACCATTTCAAATCTCTGCCGATATTTCTCCATGACGTTCAATTCTTCTCAGCCAGCAATCGTGCATCGTTTTATCGCTGATTTTCGTTTCTGACTCTAGAAAAATTTCAAAATATTCTTAATTTTTTCGTTTCAGTCTATCATCAAGAGTCATGGTAGAGACTCGAGGCAAGTCAATTTACGGAAGGTCAACTGTACACTTTCGAGCTATTGCTACTCGTTTTGTTTGAACGTTTTTTGACAGGTTCGAAATTTATTTATATTGTATTTAATTTTTAGTAGCTTTCCGTGCGATTCTGTAAAAACCGTTTTTTTTCTTTATCTATAAAAAAAACATTGAATCCGAGAGATGAACGCATCATTGTGAACCAGCCAATAACGAAAAATCTCGAGCGTTCGAAATCAATTAAAAACATTTCGTTCGCACACATTACGAAGTTAACTTTTTACTCTATAGGTGAGACGTGAATATGCCTTCGCGCAAAAGGTCAAAACCAAATGTGATCCTTCCGTAACGTCAGAATAAGTATTTGACAGAATTAAAATCAATCTGAAATTCAAATCAATTTCTAAAATGATTTGATTGAATTAAAAGTGAATAGAAAAAAGTGGTTAAAAAGCAGTGACCAAAAATAAGAAACAGAGATGAAGACTGAAGAGAGATGAAGAATAAGAAAAAGGGAAGGAGGAACAGTTGGAGGAAAAAACAATATTCCTTCCAAAGTAAGGTGAAATCTAGATACGCTGTTTTTGGGTAGATCGTATTAACTCTCGTCCATATAATCGGCCCGCTTGAAACAATTTTTCTTTTGGAACACCTTGCGTCAATCAAAATTTCTTTTTTTTATTGGAACGCACTTTCGAAAAGTTGAAATAATGTTTGCTGCAGTATTTTATTATTACTAGTTATTTTGTATAAAAAATTGTTAAATACACATTTGTCTGTTGATTTTAAATGTAAATAGTTTTATCAAAGTTCCGTCGCGTTAGAGTATACAAATATAGTCAATTGGCCCAGATTTCGAGCTTCTTTGTTTTAATGTCATTAGAGAGTGAAATTACGAGTCGAGAAGGCCCCGTGAATTCCAGTCTCTCAGGCGTTCAATCATTATCTCCCTATAACGCGCTCCCTTGTATCCAGACTTGACGAAATCTTGCTCGGATTTCAGGACATCCGACATGCTGACAACTTCCGTTGGTTCCATCAGCACCATCGACAGATTCAACGGGGACGATATTACCGCCAATAATTCACGATCCCGGAGATATTTTCGCAGCAATTCGAGACTCGGAGGTCTTGTCTCGCACCCAACTCTCGACATCGTTTCGCTCAGCGTTCTCGCATATTCTCCGATCAGCAACTCGTAGTGCTCGAAGAAAACGTCGTTCCTCGGTGTCGAAGCCAGAAAATACGTCAGATCGATAGCTGGAGATCCCCAATGACAGATTTGAAAATCGAGCTACAAAATTTAAATATTATAAAAGAACAAATATAAACAGCACATACGCATGTACATACATTCGTACATCTGCGTATATACGAGCAACGAATTCAGAAGAGTAAAGAACTCTAGTTCTATAGGGGAAAGTGAGGCCGGGAATTTTCGATATACTCTTGTGTTAACTGGGGTAGGAAGCTTGGCCTTATAGCCGGTTACCCCAGTTAAATTGGACACACTTTTTAACACGGCGACCGGAGTTCTTTACTCTTCTGAATTCGTTGATACGAGCAATAACTGAAACAATGTGGGGCTTCGTGAATTCAAACATAGTAACAAAAAACGAGCAATTCGAAATTGAAAGATCATTTGCAATCGTTTTTTCTCCAACATGTTTTTCCTTTTATCTGAGCTTTTGTGCCGAAATAATACGTTATAGACTTATTTTTTCTTCTGCGTGAATTAGCAGCGCTTTTATGTGTTAAGATAGTCGTATCGCTGCAGCAATTCCACTAGATTTCGTTGAAAATTTGCACAAACATTCTTTGATGCCATATGTATGTGAGTTTAAAATTTCAGGAGTTGTTACCGACTGAAAAATTAAGATATTTATTCCTGAAAATCGTCGTTTTTTGCTGTATTGCATAAGAACTCGTGTTCAATATCGCGATGTTCAACAACGATTTTTTCGATTTTTAGGTCGATAAAGCTAGTTGAAATTTTGCACGCGTTTTTATATGGAATCCAAGAAGCTGCGATTAGTTTTTTAGAAAAATATAACGAAACAAATGTTTACGATTTTGTTTATTATACAACAAATAAACTTTACGTAGGACCAACTTGAATTTTGAGTATGTTGTTCTTATTCAAATTGCAACAACTTTTCATGGTGAACTTAAATGCTCAGTCCACTTGAAATGTAAAAAAAACGAGGTACAAAATTTCGATCCTCCACCAGCGATAGAACTACCTCAATAAAAAAAGTTTAAGAAAAATCTCATCAATAATCTCAGAAAAAAGATACACATTCTATTTTTTTTCGGTGTTTTTTGTGATTTTTATATCACGGACTTACGAAAATATGATCGATGACTCTTCCCTCCTCGTCATATCGGAATAGTACGTTATTGGTCCAACAATCGCCGTGATTAATCACATTCAGTTCGTCCTCTCGCGGTTTGATACATTCCTTTGCCCTCTCAAAAAATCCTTCCGCCAAGTTCGACAACTTTTCGGAATAACTGAGCAAAAAATAATCAGTTGAAAAAATAATAAATAATCGCGAATGGCGAGCAAAGAAAAAGGAGCAACAGTCAATAATATAATTAAAAATTATAAACACAAAAAGATAAATAAACTATGTATGTTGGTCGATACCTACGAAGAATCCAATTCCGGCCAGTTGACAACTTCAGCGCTCAGATTTTTTAATCCACTTTTAAAAAATGCCATTAATTCTGCAGTACGCTGGTCGTCTTGACATAAACTTTTGTTGTACGACTTAATGACTGAAGGGTCCTATATATTAAGGATGACATTCCGTATACACGCGAAACGGAAAAAAGTAGAAAAATAAATAATCACACAGCAGAAAAATAATTTTTTTTTGTTGATAATTAAGAATTTACCTTCTCGTAAATTGCTACGGAGGTCGCGTGGAATTTAGCCAATCCTCTCATCACCGACATATTGTGTTCGAAGTCAAGGCCAATGAGTCGATCAGCCATGCGGAAACCCAACTCCGTGAGATCTTCCATCACGATAAATGAAGGATCCCCGATTTTTGTATAGAGCACACGAGGACTCAGACGATAATTTTTCTCATCGAGAATTTCGTTCATCATTACCAAAGTCTTTTCCATCATCTCGATCTCGATCTCGTAGGCATTGATTTTGAACGCCTTCGTGTTTTTTTGTTTAATAATAAGATTTTTTTCAAACGTCACAGCATTTCTTCACGTAATTCACATCGGGTATGAAAAAACGTGTGATAAGAACTTTTGAAATTTGCAAGAAATGCAATGACATTTTGTAAGATATGGTAATCACTCCATACTACGATAATTAAAATAGCATCACAACGTATTTAATTATACGATAATTTTCAATCTCCCTGATGGACATATTTATAGTCTACCTTGACTTGAAAAAAATCGATGGATAAAGAGCTTCACTTTGATTCATGACAAATTCATCAAGCGATAAGATAAAAGTGTCACGGAGTAAATGTGATATTTAAAATAAAAACTCGAGTAAATAAAAAAAAATATAAAATTCTCACGAGATGATCTTTGTCGTCTTTGGTATTTGGCCCAATTTTGTATATCAGTGATTTTTTCTCGTTGGTTCTTTGACCCCCCCTATCTCGGCTAAAATGGACATTGCTCCTGATCAAGTCACTCATATAATTATCACCGCCCGAGGTTGCAGTCTCCGACGTAATATTCGTCACTCTGATAGTCCCGTCATTTTTCCACTTCTTCAAAATATTCTCAACAAAAGCGACATCCGACCAGATATCGTTTGTTTTCTCACCGTCCGCAGACATCCCGTACGCGAAAAAACAAAAAAATCGAGAGGCTCTTGCGACTTGTGACGAAACACTGAGCAACCGATGATCGTGCTGTGTTATGCGGACGCCATTCACTTTCACGCGGCGCTCCGTATCTCCCACAGAGTGCAACCGACGGAATTCCCCCCTCTCTATCTGTCTCTCTCTTTTCATTCGCGACCAATGACCTTCCTCGCCTTCTCTTACATTCTCTACCGCGGGAGTTTTATTCGCTTTTTTCACCAGAATTTGCAATATCTTTCCGGAAATTTTTGATAAAAAAATGTTGTAATCAGAAAATTGTATACACACATTATTATTAATATTATCTTATATTATTTTCTATTAGAGAGCGCAAAAGATTAAGATTATGGAACTGAGATATTCTCTTTGAGGGATAATGTATATTTAAGGTATTTCTTGCATGAAATAGTTATCTTCAGATTTCACCGAAAATTTGCAGAAACATCCTTTGATGTCATATGTAAAACTGTGTAAAATTTTAAGGACTGTTACCGACTGAAAAATGTAGATATTTATTCTTGAAAATCGTCATTTTCCGCAAATTCCCATAAGAACCCGTGTTAAATAGCACGATATTAACGACGAGTATCTCGATTTTTCGGTCGGTGAAACGTATCGAAATTTTGCACACATTTTTATATAACATGAAAGAAGCTTCAATTAATTTTTTACAAAAATTTGAGGACATCAATTTTTATGTTTTTGTTTATTATATAGCAATAAGGTCGAATAGCAATAGCAATATATAAGGTCGATTTGAATTTCGAGTATGTTTTTCTTTAATTGATTTGCAATTACTTTTCTTAATGGAGTTAAATGCTCAGTCCACTTGAAATATGAGAAAAAACGAGATAAAAATTTCGATATCCCTCCTCGCGTTAGGAACACCTTAAGGGGTTTCGGTAGTAAAAATGAAAATGATAAGAACTTGATGAAATTTGGACAGAGTGTTCTTCTATGAAAAATTTGAGAGTATTATTTTTTTC
>JAPYYX010003677.1:0-10403 GCA_030522605.1 Cremastinae sp. B BG-2022a | reverse complement strand
AAATCGTAACTTTATCATTAAATAAGATTAAGCGTTAGATTGATCGTTAGATTTATCATTAGATTCAGTATTAGGTTGAAATTTAGATTAATCATGATCGTGTTAATTGTTTAGCGTTAATTTTAAGTAAATCGAGACTTCATCGTTCAATAAGATTAAGCGTTAGATTGACCGTTAGATTTAGTATTAGATTCAACATTAGGTTGAAATTTAGTTTAAACGTGATCAAAAGAACCAATCACAATCACCTCGGAGTGAAAAAACAAATATTTTTTAGCGGCTTCACATTGCGCGGGTTCTCTTTCCAGCTTCAATGAGTTTTTTAATATAGGAAAAAACGTGAACAAAAGAACCAATCATAATCACCTCGGAGTGAAAAAACAAATATCCAATCATAATCACCTCGGAGTGAAAAAACAAATATTTTTTAGCGGCTTCACATTGCGCGGCTTCACTTTCCGGCTTCAATGAGTTTTTTAATATAGGAAAAATATAACCATATACCTGCATTATTATTTAGAAAAAAAACGAATTGTCAGGAAATTATACTTTTGTCATTGAACAAGTGATAATCTTAAAAGATGTGAATAATTAACTCATAGCATTCGATAAACCCCTTTGAGCATAATTCACACGATTTTTACTATCATATTCGGTTACAAAAAAAGCATGGAAATTATTTACTTGGTATTATTCGGTACAGAATATTCTATAATTGAGTCTAAAAATAAGAAGAGTTCAGAGTAAAACGAGAATATTACCATCATTTATATATAAACGATAAATCAGTCAGCCTGCTATTGATACTGAAATTTATTTGAAATTCATGGTTTGATCCGCCAGGAAATAGATCGTTTTATTTCTCGCCTTTGTCAAGAAGAGACAATACGTCCGATAAACGTAAAACAAAGTCGCCTGAATAAAACATGAAGTGTCAAGATAGATGTATACATGTATATTATGGGAAAATAATAGGACTCCTCTGAATCAGATTCAGTGGGTCAAAGAGGATAAACAAGAGAATCCGCGTCCTCGCTTCAACATTTTTCCTTCCCTTCACCCTTGTCCCAGTAAGCTTCCTAACACTTTTTATGTCGGGTGATTTCTGCGGAGAAAAGAAATTAAGAAAAAGTTAAAATGGAAGAATATTTCATAAATTCAATACTTGCGTGAAGTAAATAATTCTGTTGTTGAACACTAATGTATAGTTAACATTTCATACATATTCTAAAATAATGAGACAGGAAATTTATCGACATTCGGCGAGATCGAAAAATCAAGTTGAAATAATTTTGTCAAAATTAATGAGCGAGAGATGTCCCCAAAATTCAATTCACACGCGTAAAATTTGTCATTTGTCATATTGTTAAGTTATTTGTCGACCTGTAGAAGTTATTGAAAAGGAAAATGGTCAAAGGAATTGTCAAGGGACCTGGCGTTATCCGGAAAACAATAAAACTGTAAGTGACCATTAATTAATTGTGTGGCAAAATACTAATTTGGCCTGTTTGGATAAAAATCCGCCTTCTCCTACTCTAAATCCCTTGAAATAGAAATTGAATCTATCATAATTATATTTCGTATTATTACTACCATATATATCAAAAAGAGAGATTTTGATGAAAATTGGTAGATACGTTCGAAATTGACTAAACTGTTTGCTCGAAAAGTTTTAACGGATTCGATCGTACCGTTTCTAATAAAATCAACTTCGTTTTTTACATTGAATCTTATGCATGGAAAAAGGTAAAAAATCACAAAAAAATATGGAAAAAAGTGTCACGATTACTCCCGCAAAATTCGCAGTGATCTATCGTACCGTTTATTTGCAATTTGCAAAAGAAAATGAACAGGCGCAGTTTCTCTCTCTCTATTTTGGTGAACATAGCTATACAAGCGCGATCTGTTGTGCACCCCCCTCGAGCTTGAGCAGGACAACCAACAGTTAAAAACTGAAACTATTACGCGGCGTTGTCGCTATCAAACCGAAATATTTCATATATTGAAATTGAAAAAAAAACGAGAAAAGCTTTTTTTGTCAATACCAGAGGTAGCGTTCTACCTTAAAAACTACGATATTCATTCAATTATCTATACATTTTTTATCGTATAAGAACAAGAAAAAAATTCCAAAAACAATATCGCAAAGTGCTCCCAATTTTCCCATATTTCAATGAATTTTCATATTGTACAATTTTTTTTCATCTCTAATGAGATGAGAATAGAAAGAAAAATTTAAATGCGTTTCAATATTTGAAACAGGAAGGAAAGTAAAAAATCATTTTAGCCTTACTTTTAATATACGTTTCATTAAATCACAATAGTTGTTGATATATCAGCAGTGAACCACGAATAGCACAAAAGGAGAAGAAAAGCGAGAAGCAAATTGTGTGAGCAAAGCACATGCGTTCTGCAGGGGTAGGAAAAGTAGTAATGAATTTCGAATTTCTCATTTCGTTATAACTCTCACTGGAATCGCTCGTATTCGAGAAAATTTTTACGAGAACTACTGCTTCATCGTCAACATTTGTTCAACATTGGAAGCTTTATTTGTCACTCGCTATTTTACCTCTGGTATCCACACGCTACTAGTTTCCTCATTTCTTTCTTAGCTCTCGTATCTCACCTCTCATTCCCTCTAAGCATATGTTTATCCCTTTAATTCCTCGTGCATATCCGCTCATTTTATTTTACATTCTCATTGCGTGAGAAGCTTTATAAATTCACTCATAATTTGTACATGTGCAGTTGAATCTTATTAAAATAAAAAATTGAATAAAGTAAACCATGTTGAAATAAGCTTCTCCTCTTCTCATTGCATTGAGACTACATCGGTCGATCAAATAAAGCTTTCATGGGGCATCTATGATACATAAAATAGGTATATCTTCATAAAAATATAGTTCACTTTTAAATATTTGACTATAGTTAATACGGTCGGAATAGAGTGTAAAATTTATTTTACCGAGGCTTGTCGTTTTGATCAGCTTACTGGCTTGCGTCAACAAGAGTCGACTCTGTTACTTAAAATTTACGAAAGACTATATAAAATATGGAAAAAGGTCACTACGTATCACAAGGGATGGAAATATGAAATTGAAGAGAGGAAAAACTTATTTATCCGCGAGCATAAAATATTTGGCGAAGGAAGGAAAAAAAAAGTGAAAGAGAAAGACGTCGGAGAGCGAGAGGTAAGAATGGAAAAAGTGAAAATTAAAAAAGAAACGAAGAGAGCAGAATGAGGGACGCTCGGGCGCTGGCTACGCCATTAGAATTTTCAATCCGCGCTGCAGACCGCGCGCGAGGAAACGGCTTACTCCCAGTTCCGCGCTTACGGTAATAATCCCGCGATTATTCCGTGCGAAAGTGCACCGACGACGGAACGCAAAAGTAAGGGAGAAGCAGGCTGGGAGAAGGGAGCTATTTCTAGGTAGAGTGAGACGACGTTCCACGCTCCCGGCAATAAGAAGAGAAAAAGATTTTCCACACGGCGCAAAATGTTTTATGGTACACTGCAAGCTTGGATTCAATTACAAACGTAAATTGGTTGAAAATTCGTTCGTTTTATAAAATTGAATCTATGAAATTGTTAAGTCCAAAAAAAGAAAAAAAAAGCGCACAGGGGTGGAAAAAAGGAATCCTAGTTCGTAGTAATCGTTTTCGTGCTTTTATGTATATTCGAGGAACGGGAAAGGCAAAAACGGAGCGTGAATCGTTTTAAGATCGGCCCTGATGCGTTAATATTATTTTTACAATGTTTCACAAGCTTTGCACTCTAATTATGCGAAAACACATTTTGATAAAAGTATCACACAACCGTGGCTATAATCATACTGCCGAGTGAAGTCCCCTTTTAGTTCCGTCAAAATAATACTGAAGTGAAAAGATTTTCTTTTTTTGCCTAATTAAACCTAATTAAACCAAAAACTGTACGAGGGAAAAAATTTTTTTCCCCGACTATGTTAACTTTTTGTATTTCAGTTCAAACAATTTTCGAATTCAAGCTTTTTTCACTTGAAATTATGACTCATCGAAGCTAAGTTTTGTCTAATGTCAGAATGTATATTTTTGAAAAAAAAAGAACTCGGATATCTTAGCATAAGAGTCGATGGAATACTAAAATGTGGAACGCCAAAAGTGACAAAAAAAAACAAAATACGAAAAGTGACATTTGCTTTTTTTCAGAGTCTACTTTTAGCTGCTTTTCGTGTCTGCGTTGAGGCGTTGGGTACATTTCAAATCCTGAATTTTGCACAGCAAAAAAGGAAAACGAGAATAGAGTGTAGAAGAATAATGAATTCGACAAAATACACTAACGCGGGTTCAAATAGACGTATACGCGTGAGCACAGAACTTGGAGAGAAAAACAATCGTGGCTATTACGTAAAACGAACCGTGACTCGAGCACATTGCAGCAAAAGAATGAAGCGAGAAAGGGTTGCTCCCCGTCGAGGTGGTGGAAAGAAAAATACTGTAAATATTTAAGCCACCTAGTCCGTCGTCGGTACATCACAGCGACGGGATTGTAGTCTCTGCAAACAGGTAACAACAGAGCTCGCTGCCGTACTGCCACAAAGCCCTTTTTCCGTAATGTCCCGCGGCGGGATTCGTGCTGTAAAGAAGAATTGAGGAAGGAGGAAAAAGTAAAAGAGCGAGAGATATTTTAGTTGAGATAAAGAGAGAGAGATAGAGAGAGGAAAAAATAGCCCGAGTGTTCACGACACTTGCTAAGATAGGGATAAAAATAAAAGTGGTTTCAGTCTGACGACAAATGCTTTATAAACGTCATTACATTCAATGTCGGAATTTTTTTCCTGCCAACGTTTAAGCTCTTCTGATTAAACTATTGTAGCCATTAAAACTTATTAATTCAAACAAAAATGGAATTCTAAAAGAATAAAAGTTGATGCAGTTCTTTTTTGGTATTGAATTTCACTTTAACACTTTGACGAACCACTTTTTTATTACTCTACCACCAAAACGGACGATAGAGTATGGATATAGAAATTTTTAGAAGCTTTTTGCTCTCGTCGATACGTTCCGAGAGTTTTCCAAATGAACTTTGAAAAAAACCTCTTCCAAAAAGTGAGTATTTTTTTCCATCGATCGCTTCGATGATGCACGATTCATGGTGTATTATTGCATTTTGAGAGAGAAAAAAGTGGAAAGAGAAATGAGTACCGCGGAGAATAAAAATATGGATTATACTTCAAAGCTTTTACTCGTAAAACGAATGCCTATGAGCTCGTGTTGAAAGTATTTCTAGAGTACATATTCTTATTTTTGTACATACAACGCTTCTTCAATTCGTCTTTTATTTTTTTTTCTTTATCTTCAAAATGGCAACATCTTACGTTGCTTTTTTCAGAGCGAAACACCTCTCATCATTGTACCTACAAATCTAGATCAAAATTTTAGAAACAATTCGTTTTACATATGCATATATATTGTCACGATCTCTACCACTATACTGCACTACCGTGATGCGTTTTTTTGTAAAGTTAGGAGTAGATATGCCCTACTTTGAGAATATGTATTTTAACAGCGACAGCCTTCCTCCACCAAGCTAATCTCATAATGCCGAATGAAAATCTTCTTTTACTTTTCACCTTCTTGGCCTTTTCACAGGAGGATTATATTCACCAAAGATGCTTAAATACTTTCAATCGGCGTGAAAAGTTAGGAGTGAAAATAGAAGGAAATGGATGGAAGTGAAAGAAGAAATGAAAAAAGATTGACGACCGAAATGAACGAACTCGCAATTTCTTCCTTTTTATCCTTAGCTCAAGTCTCTTTCAGCAGAATGAGAAAAAGATTCGTGTAAAAGTCGAATTGTATAGATATTGATTTGTAGAAGAAATGTGGAAAGCAAATGAAAAGATAGAGAAACTCTAAAACTTTTAAATCCACTCGCTAAAATGCTCTTTAATTCCGCTTTTTCCATCTTAAATATTATAATATAAAGACATGACTTATACAAGACCAGCAATTTTTTATCAGCAGTAAAATCTGAAAGAATATTTAGCTATAATTTAAAATGTTGAAATAAGAACAAAATATTTTTTTAAAATGAAAAATACGGCGAAAATGAATTTGTTCGATTTTTTCTCCCATCATTCTGCATCTATCTCGAGATTCATTCGTTCTCAGTAGTAAGAATCCATATTGTGTCGGACACAGCTCTTCTTTCGTAACTATTTCATATATAACATAAATTAGCGTAAAATGTTGCTAGTTCTTGACGTTAGTCTCTCTCTCTCTTTCTCTCTCTCAGTTTCTGTTCCTCTCCGTTAGCTAGCTTTACGTTTGATGTATGTACTCTGTGTGTACCGTGTACGATACATCAAGTTCAATTTCCTTCAATGTAATGCGCGTAGTGCACATATTACCGTGATTACCGTAACTATATTTACTGCTTTCCCTGCGGTGTTTAATTTTATCCACGTAATTGTTATCCTGCTGTTCAAAAAATTTAATACAGAAAAATATGCAACTCGCTAAACAACTATTTAAGTATGTGGAAATCGACTCATACATCATACGAATAATTTATTTGTAGATATCGAAAATCAAAAAGTACTTTTATTCACTTTAAAATATTTATATTTTTACTTCACTTTACTTCTCTTTATTTATTAAATGTAAGTACTTTACTTTTTAGAGTAATAGCTAACTATGTAATGTATTATTCATTTATATTTTTACCTGCATTTAAATTTCAAATGAATAACTATATACACCCTACTATAAATTTTTTGTATAGGTGATTCGATGAGCGATCAAAATACATATATGTAATTAAAGCACGTTTCCTCGTCTATTTACTTTGTTCAGTTCATTTTGAAGCTTCTGTAGTTCAAATTAAACGCGTATCCGGAGGAAATTCTCATTTCTACATGATACTACAATTCGGGCAATATTATTTGTAGAATCCTATCGAAGCGATCCACTTTACAGAGCTCGAGAGTCTGAACAACTCAACAGTCACAAAAAGAGGGGTAAAAGAGAGGCAGCGTAATATTTGAAACACGATTCTTCCGGTCTATGTCGATGGTATAAAAACTATTGAAAAAGGCTAGAAGGCTAACCGAACAAAGAGAAGCTTCTCCGTTCCTCGAGAAAGTTTCTGCGTTGCGGACTCGAATGGATAATACATCTCAAACAGGAAAAACAACCCCTTGGAATTCGGCGGCTTTTATCGAACTTTCGCAAATAAACATTTCAAGATCGATGAAAATTGTATCCCGAGTCGTAAAAATACTCAGCATCGCTATTTCCCGAAGAAATATAACGCGTTGAATGAAAGAAAAATAACTGATAAATATAGAATTTCACCGGAGAGGAGGACACCGCGAATCACCCGAGTCTAGGTATTTGTTGATACGTGAAATAAAAAGAGTAAATAAAAATAAAGTTTTCTCGCTTCCTTTAAACGATTTCTCAAGCTGGTCTCAAAATTTTCAATTAGAGTCACAGGACGGCGAGATTAAAAGCAAGAACTCATGAAAAATCTCGTTAGAGCTTGTATCCTCGAAATTTTCTCCGGCCACGAAAATTATCACCGCCAGAGTGAATTACCGAAAAAGAAATATCCTGTCCACGGTTATGAAGAAGAAGCTGCGGAAAACTCAGGGTGTTGTCGCACACGTGTAACTTCTTCCAGAAAATAAATAACTGAGAAGATGAATTAATACCAAGTTTTACAAAAAAAACAATATTCTACTCAATTGAAATTGTTCATAAATTATTAATTCTGAGATGACATGAAGATCTTGTAACCTTATTTATGTGAAAAGCGTTAAATTTTACCAGCGCTTTCACGAGCCTGAGGACATACCGTTGTTTTTGCTGGAGCGTACGAGGAAGAGAAAAAAAGGATATATGGGACGAGAATTAGGTGTACCTCGAGAGTGAAATCTACAGTTTCGGCGCCGAGGTAGTACCATTCGTTTTGGCGCGAGAATGAGGGAAATAGAGGACGGTAAGGCATGCAAGCACGTTGTAGCGGTCGAATATGTATACACCATATATACCGACACACCCAAATGTTTCTACGTCTCCGTGTCCATGTAAATTCCATATGTATGTACATACATGCATGATAATATGTATATAGTAGGACAGATGTGAAGTGACGTTCTCTCTGCTGGTCAATGGCAGAACGATGTATACGCGCAAACACAGACCTCGGCTGATCAACGACCTGCACCAATTCCACGAGGAATTCCTTTACAAATCGCCAACAACATTCCGAACATCCTTCAATGATTGATGAGCTTTTTCTTCCTCCTCTCATTTTAGTCTTTGTTCTTTCTCTTACTTCGAAAAGTGAACATTAGTTGCATTTAACGGTTTCCCGAGGATTCGCATTTTCTACGTCCGAATGAATGTTCTTACTCATTATTCGTATTTTACAATTAAAACGATTAATTCTCGTTTGGGTTGACTCTAATGGGAAGGAGACTGTGCCCCTGGAGAATTAAACAATAGAGAACAATTTTTTCCTTTTGTTGGGCCAATTTCGAAGGAACAACTCGTACGTTGTTCGATCGTCCAGAACACTCTGGGGTATCAATCTTCGTACGTACGAAACTATATAATCTCAAATGTGTATAACTTCTAAGGGTAAAGTACACCGAGGAGAGGTCATTCAAAACTCGAGGCCGTTTTCCAAGCGGCGAAAGATTATTTTTTCATTCTTTTTGTTCTTCCAGGGCGTTTCAGATTGAAAAGAAAAGAAATCGTCGACAACGGGCTTATCCCGAGGTCTACACGTTATGGACGATGATCCACCCTTAAGAAAAAAAAACCATTAAATGAAAAAGGGTGTCAAGCCCATGAGGGTACAGTAAAGTGACTTGAGTGGACACAGCCCTAGAAAGAAAAAAGGAGAAAAACTTCCGCTAAGGATGTTCCGAACAAAGTACAACATTTGTCCCTTTCCCGCTTCTTTTCTCCTCCTCAGCATTTTCTTCTTTTTTTCTCTGCATCAGGAGAGAAAAAGGGAATTGAATCTAGGATGAAGAAACGAACGAGCCACGAGAGAAGATTGAAGACGAAAAATGGAACAAAAACAATAAAAAAAAAAATCGAACATTTACCGTTTCCGTCCCCAGAGCTTTCTCTCTGTTAATCTATTTCAGAACAAAAGAACATGCGCGGATCTATGTAGACAAAAAACGTATTAGCGATCGCCCCCGTTCCTCGATACAAAAGTGATTATTTTTACTGTACTCTTGGGACTGGACCTGTAACGTGATAACTTTGTATTCGCATTTTTTACAACACTCTCCCTCTCTCGTTTCTTGACTTTACCGTTAATCCCTGAGTCATTGGCGTAGTCAAAATTTTTTCTCAGGGCGAGACTAGATAGGACTACTTAATCAAATTGTCAATAGAATCAAAATAAATTGAACATGTGTATACGTCTCTAAAATAATTATATTCAAAACCCATTACGTGATTTTTTTCATATTGATTAAGTACGTAATTCCTTCTAGGGTTCACCCTGAGAAAAATTTTTGACCATGCCTGAGTTTCTGGAAGAATTCCGAAAAATGTTCACTGCTAAAAATCTTCTCTAGCAATGATCTTAGATTTCATACATCGGTTGGAAAAAAGTTTTTGCGGGAAAATGAGAAGGGTATTTGAGGGTAAAGTTGGCGCCACATCGAGACAGCTCGTACACCGCGAGACATTAGAATGGACTTTCTGTATAGAATCGTGCGTAGATTTGTATTCCACTGCATACATACATGTAACCGTAAGTCATACACTCTACAGAGGGTAAAACTATTTCCATCTTTCTCTCGTTCTCTTCGTCCCTATTCTACCCCACATGCGCTTCTTCCATATCCCTCGAGCGTATCCACGATTCACGACTTCCTTTACACGGAAGTACATATTTCTTCGTGGTCTATCGGTGTGACGTGCGCCCAAAGGAGGGGCCGTGTGTTGCGCCGACGGAACAAAAAACACATTCTGGAAAAAGGGGCCAAAAGAGGAAGCCACGAAGAAAAGCCAAGCGCGTCACCCTCTGTTATGGTTTCACATACACATATTCTATGCAATACAGTATATACTTTATAAACGCCTACAAGTATTATTACAACGTAAAGAGAGCATACACCTTTTTTACAAAATAAACAGGACAATGGTAGAAAAAGGTCCCGATCCTTTTGGTATTCTTAATCAATTTACATTATCTTGTAAGCTCTGGTTAAATAAATTAGGTTAAAAAAATAAAATTACGAGCGCAAACAAAAAACAATTGTCAATTGTTAATATTTGTAAAAGCTCGTGAGATATAGGGGAGGGGGGGCAAAATGGGGTACTTAAGAAAAATTTCCGATTCCAAGGGTTTAAATATGCTGAATTTTTTGTTTTTTAATCACAATTGAAGG